>VWZD01011167.1:45057-135781 GCA_013396695.1 Sakesphorus luctuosus | reverse complement strand
TTTGCACTGTATGCATAGTTAGAAGGCTCATGCCAAACACATAGCTATTATCTGTTCAAAATATTACATAAGTGCAAAATAAATGGATGTATGCATGCTTTCCCCATTATTTCTTCATTAAATGTACATAAAGTGATGTATGAGATATTTCAACACCTTGCTACATGTTATAAAATGTGCTCTTCATATTGGTTTGTTAAATTTTATGTTTTGATCCCAATGGGTGTAAACAGCTTGAATATTTCTGAACCAGTTATGTGAACATGGTACATAAAATCTATCAGGACTGGCTTAGATCTATTTGAAATTAATAAGAATCACAGAAGGTTATAAAAGAAACAGTATTTTCTAGCAATTAGACTCTCTTTTAAGTAGGTCTTCTACAAAGTAAAAGATAGTAGTATATTATACAGTTTTATACTGTGACCTCTCATATTACAATGGAGTTTTCGTGTTTCACCAATTTTGTTTAATGAAGCTTTGTCTCATTCTCTTTTCTCCTTGCACTAAATTTTGTTCTTCTTTCAAAACTTTAATTGAATTTGCTGTCTCACAACTTCGTGCCACCTTCTTAATACAAACCACTGGTCTTTTATTCCTGATGCTTTCTCCTGCTTTGTCCTTAGTGCAACATCTCTTGTTTTATTTTTTTATCCAAAGTTTACAGAGTTGCTATAAGTTACTAGAAACAATATATTCCACCAGTCCCATAACTTATTTTAGTTTTCATATAGGGCATAGGAAGAAAAAAGGTGTTTATTTGGCTATTCAGTTCAAACTCACTAGTGACTGCTGATGAAATTGTCATTGCAAATGTTCTGTGCATATTGTCTGTGCACGGTCCTGTAGGTGAATGTGGCTCTCCCAGTCCCAACAGAAGAACTATTTGCATTCAAGCTTATAATTTCTTTCTGATTATACTGATTGCCAGCCCAGAGGGAATCCTGTAGTGGCTTTTCTTCAGTCTTACACACAAGTCCTGTTTCTATGAACAGCTGATCATAGCCCATTCACTGCACTCTGTGCTTAGTTGCTCATTCTTTTCTGATAAGTATGCACTTACAAAAAGTGAAATATGTTCAGATAGACAAGGTTTTTGAAGGTGTTCAGCTCATAACCTGATGTTTATAGAACTCACTTGGGATGACAGTGAGTGTTTTTGTCAGTGAGTAATCCACATCTCCTCTAACATACCCTGACAGCCAGACTATCTCTGTAAATGCTTAGAATTTGTAGATTTTTTGTAAGAAAAATTGCTTATCTAAATGTATAACCTCATTCACATTTGTGTCCATCTTGTTCGCTATGTTACTGAAAGCAAGAAAGGAGCAAACATGCATTTGGCCTTAGGCTTATAAGAAGCTGTGTTTGATATAATTAAAGACCTAGAAGACTAAGGAGTTAATTAAAATAATTAGAACTGTGCTGTATATGCATCTCTTGCACTCTGTCTTTCTCTCTCTCAACATATTTTTTTCTATAGTTAACTAATGCCAAACAATTTTTTATTAGCGTTGAATAGAAATCACTTGACTGAAATTGACAAACAGGAAGGAACAACATAGCCATGTGGGTTACAGAACTGAATATGACATTGAGGAGTAATAAAACTAAAAACTCATAAGGAAACTTATAAAACCAAGACATTTCCGAATTTAGTGAAATGCAGTCAAGAATAATTTCAGGAAAACTGAAGTAAGGTGAAGAAGATAACTGAAACTAAGAAGGAAAATTACGGTGTGATTTGGGAGGGATAGGAAGATAAGGGAAGAAATATGTGGTATTTATTTGAGAGTTTGTTCTACTAAACTGAAGATATTTTCAAGGGTTACAGTATTTATTTTGCTTTTATCTTACTCCCTCTCTATTAATTCAAATTAATTGAATTAATTGACAATTACTGTGGCTAATCAAGAAGGAAGCTGAGCTATCAATTACCTTAATATATATTGCAATAGATGATAAATATTTGATTGAGCAACAAGGACATAAGGATGCTTCTTCTAATTTCAGAGAACATCAAACTGAGAAAAGTATCTTTCTAAGGTGCATTTGCTCTTCCACAGGGACGCGGTCATGTGGACTGCATCAGAAGTCAATCCAGGGGAAACATTTTAGAAAATATTTCACTCTATCTTAAAACACTGAAGATAAGTATACGAAATTTATAATGAAGGAGATGTCTAACTCTCCCTTCTCTATGGCTGGAACTATGAAGATTAGTTTAGATAAGAAGATCCTTTCTTGGATAGGAAATATGATAGGAAGACTTCAATCTTGGCTCTATATTTGGCAGAGATACAACTGAGACATGGGCCTAAAGACAAGAACATCCTGAGCTTCTTTACTCAGTGAGTTCAAATACTGTGACTGAATTCAGTAAACCTCATAGATGAGATCTAAGTCACCAAAGCTATTTTTAGGATTGGGGTTTTATTGAGCCTCAGTTGCATCTCAAATGTGTTGAAGAAAAGTGATGCTCAAATGGCATTATAAGTTTCATATAAATAACAAAGTTTTTAAATTAATGTTGCTTGTTATTGAATGGAGAAGCCTCTCGTTGCTTTCTTGTCTTGTTTCATGCCACTTGCTCGTTATACTTGATGGACATGCTGAGTTTTCATGGCCTTATAATGACAGGCCAAATCTAGAATTTGTAGAGCGGCCTCATGAAAATTACCAAGTCCTGATATCCATTCACCATAAGTCACTTATGTCACTTATGTCTGAAGAACCAGACACATCATCAGTTTCCATGTTATAATTTTCCTGTAAGTACTTCCAATACCCATGTTTGCTTCTAGTCATTCCCAGTAACCATGTTCTGTTTGCAGGGCAGCTGATCTGCTGGCAATGGTTTTGCTCTGCCATTGCTTTAGCCTATAATTTATATTGGAAAAGATAGATTGATAAGCTTGATGCAACCATCAGCTTTATAACAACGTACAAGTTTCTTGACTGATCTTTCTTATCTTGTCAAAATAATTCAGATTCTTTGCCTAAAACTTATTTATTCAAAGTCTACTAAATGCAGCCTTTGTGAAAGAATTCTTCATCTTGTGTGTACTGTTTCACTCTTGAGTTTCACAGCATAAATATTGTTCNAAATGCACATGTAAAGTTTGATCTGTTCCTCTGCCCATTCTAGTCAACCTTCAGGTGAAACACATTGTAATATGTTCCTTATGTTAGCAAGGTTTAAATTATATTTATTTGTATGAGCTACCATGAGGAATACTGCAAAGGAACAAAACATATTATGTGCCTGAAAATGGCTGGAACTGTTGCCAGGAAAACAGCAGATGTTCATTCAATTCACAGCAAGAAAACTGATATTCAACATTTAGAGAATTTATTTCTGAGAATTTATGAATTTTGGGGGGATTTTGGAGACAATGTGAACTGAAAGACAAGAGACTTGTTCTATTTTTGGTTTTTTTGTGACTTGCTGTGTATCTCTGAGCAGTCACTTCACCTTTCTCTGCCTCCATTTCTTCTTTCATCCATTTCCTCCTGTCTTTAGAATGCAAGGTTTTTGAAAGAGCCTATATTACACATTTGCAGCATGCACAATGAAACCACTGCAATATAAATAATAATTATAATGAGGCCAATTTTAACTCTGCCATCAGCAGACAAATGAAAGAAAATTCCTCATTTTCTGTAATTTCAGAAAAATTGCTTGTTATTAATGTTCTTGTGAACACAACAGGAGGAACTGGAAATTGATCAGGCTCATGCCTTCATTCTATAAACTTTCTGGCTGGTTTTAGTGGAATCAACTCAAAGCTGAGCTGGAGTTCAACCAACCAACAGAAAAGACAGGCTTTTAATCAGGTTTCTCTACAATGGAGCACATCCATTTGATAAATGAACTAATTAAGCAAATGAATAAGTATAACCTACCACTGTGAATGACACTATGAAAAAGCTTCAGATCCACATTAATACTTCTAGAAATCCAGAAAAAAAAAGATGGAAAAATACAAGTTGAATTCATGAAGCACATTCATGTAAATGGAGATTTGCCATGGATAGTGGTCTGGTATAATGTGTGCTTTGTGTGTATAAAGCTGACAAGGGGTAAAGAAGTCTGAAATAAGGTTATTTCACTTCTGAGGGGTTTTTTTATAATATCAGCCATTTCACAGGCAGAAGAATGTAGCAGTGACTCATGTTCTTTCTGAATGTCCTTTTGAAAAGCTAGTGAAATGCCATAACACCTGTATCCTGATCTTTCCTTAAATATCCCAAATCCGTGTTTAATCACTCTAGCAAAAACCCTCAAAAAATCTTGCATGATATGAAAAAAATGTGAAGAGAAAAACAACTCAGAATCATTTAATATAACCTCAGCTACACTTATGCTGCTTTGTCTGACTAGACATTTCTAGGATTGATCTGACAGCTTTGGAAACATCCCACTGATTTCAGGGAAGTAACAGTGGTCCCTGAGATGTGGAACCTTTTGTCAATGTGCTGCATCTTCCGTACAGAATTCTTGAAACCACGGCCTTCTCTAAGAAAATATTATATATCAATCAGAGAAAAACAATGATTACTCAGGTAACGAAAATCTCATGAGAAGGTAAGAGTTTGCTATTAGATCTAAACAACTAAATTCATTTATGCCATTGTGATACAAATGATAATCACTGCTCATGGCTGTCTAATCTTCAGCTGTTTATGCAATTCAAGATGCTTTTAATTTCAGTGTTATTTAGTAAGGTGCTTCTTCTCCTACTTCATTATTATATTTTATAGAATTATTTTGGGATTTTTTTCTTTAAAACATGGTACACATGTTAATAACCTGTTCCCAGGACCTGATTTTTTCATTATGATAATAGGAATCAACAAGAAACAGAAATCCAGCTGGTGAGAGCCTCTGAACTGAATCTGTAGAAAAAGTGCCATTTCTAGCTAGCTATGAAAATTTTTGCAGAGAACAGTTTTGTGCATTTTACACTCACTATAAGTATTAAAGCAAGCAATGAAACAATTGCGGAAAATAAGAAAAGGAATTCATCAGGAAAGAGACTATGGTTGCACAGATAATACATTATTAAGATTCACTTGCTTCTGTGATATGTCAAATCATTTACCATTGACTTTACTCTCATGGAATCATAGAATCATACAATGGTTTGCGTTGAAAGAGATACCTTCCAGTAGACCAGATTGCTCAGGGACTATCCACCCTGGCCTTGAACACTTCTAGGAGTGGGACATCCACACCTTCTCTACGAAACCTGTGCCAGTGCCTCATCAACCTCACCGTAAAGAATTTCTTCCTAACATCTAATCTAAACCTACCCTCTCTTAGTCTGAAGCCATTCTGCCTTGTGCTGTCACTCCATGCCCTCCTAAAAAGTTGCTATTCAGAATTTTACAAGGCCCTGTTTAGGTACTGGAAGGCTGCTGTAATGTATTAATATAGTGGTAACCTTCTGAAGCAAGTGCAGCAAGTGGAATTTATTGTATGGCTGACAAAAATAAGTAGAGGGGGAGAATTAGCTCCCTTAAGCTGCTGACTGCACCTCTTTTTATTCAGTCCATCATACAGTTGGCTTTCTGGGCTGTGATCATAGAATCATAGAATCAGTTGAGTTGGAAGAGACCTCTGAGATCAAGTCCAACCCTTAATCCAACCCCACTTTGATTACTAGATCATGGCACTAAGTGCCACGTCCAGTCCACCTTAAAAACCTCGCACATTGCTGGGTCATGTCAAGCTTCCCATCAACTAAAATTCACAAGTCCTTCTCAGGACTATTCTCAATCCATTCTCTGTCAGGTCTGTATTTGTGCTTGCATTTGCCCCAAACCACTTGCAGGACCTTGCACTTGCCCATGTTGAAGTTCCTGAGGGTTGCACATTCCCACCTCTCAAGCCTATATATGTATACTAGAATTAAAACTAGCTGAAATTTTACTTTTCATTTCTTATAAGTGTTTGACTGCAAAGTGGCTGTTGAGTTTTAATTAGTAAACATTAGTAAACACAGTTGTATGAGTCTGTATGTTTATTCCTTATTCTTTAAGTTATTTTAATTTAATATTTTTAAGAAATCCTTGTGCTCCGCTGGCCAGAGAAACAAAAAGGGAATATGAAGATATTTTAGCTCCAAGTTCTCATCTATTCAAGAAGTTTTATTTCTTTCCTCTGACATCCTGATTTGTAAGATGAAAATAACCATCTCACCTTGAACAGTAAGTTTTCTTTTTAGTGTTAGCTTGTTTATTTTCTTTTGTACCATATATACAGTAGCCAGTATACCCGGTTATGCAAATCTCTGTTGTGGTATGTTTACCTTTTGCAAACTGTCCCATGCCCTGAGACTGAGGAATAAGAAATAAACATTGTTCTTTCTGCTCAGTGCCTCTGTGGCCCCTTAACACATGCATCAGAGGTTCCTGGTGTAAAATTGCATTAAGTTAAAGTGGGTAGTAGTGTAGAGAAATCAGAGTTGGAAACAATCGAAATGTTGTTTTGCAAGCTGAGAGCAATGCTCTTTAGGGAGAAAGAAAGGGAATGTAAAATACTAGGCAAAGTCACTTAGAAATTTCAAGACTGCTGTGATGCATTGAATATTATCACAGGGGAAAGGAATTTTATTTACAAGAAGCAGGCTGCCAGTTGAGACTATTAGCTGTTCTGTTACCCCTACATAATAAAGGTAAATCATGAAAGCTGTGCAGATAACAGATGGATCGACAGAGACAAATTATTTGTGATGTAACTGATAACCAGGTTGAAGCTGAATTATTGTGAGAAATGGACTGTACTTTATGAGAGCACTGAATAGTTTGCAAGATTAGTGAAAACTTGACTACACAAATGAATGCATTGAGAGAAATAAAGTGCATCTTGTTATGAGCATGTACTGATTCATAAAGAAAAAATGCAGGGTAAATGGATGACAGAGATCAGATTTGCTTGTAATAAATGGGGAGGCAATCAGAGCAAACTCAAATGGTCCAGTGCTAAGGACACACAGTCATGGTAACAGTTATAGCCATCTCCTACAGACATATATAATTTCCTGGACAAATTAAAATGTTCAAAAGGAATTTTTTTTTTCCTTTTTCTTCTTTTTTTTTTCTTTAAATCTTGTTTTGCATATGTACAGTTGCATGACAAATCTGTGATGACATCAGTGGTAATCACAGATCTTGAAACAGACAGACATGGCTGATTGCTTGATTACGACTGAGTGACAGAAAAATGAAGGTTGGAACTGAGCTAAGTATGACTTCAGGGATGATATGGAAAAGGCAACATTTGTCTAATGCTAATATTTGAAACCAGCTCACTTTGCCTAGAAGAATCAACTAGTGGTGCTAATTTTTTGCACCGTATTCTAATTCTTTATAATCTAAATCTGATTATTACTCTTTCCATTTTCTTTGGGTAAGCACAACAGTCATTACTGGATACTAGCTTTTATCATTGGGCAAAAATATTAATATTTTCTAACTTGTTTTATGCTAATAAGTAAAGTGAAATTTCTTTCTAACTTTCTTACATATCACTTTTTCATTACAATGCTGATCTGTATAGGATGAGTTTTTACCAGACTCCAAAGATAGATGCAAGTTTTATTCAGGGTAAGAACTGACTGTTCTGAAGCCTGCCAGTTTTATTAGATTTTTTTTTTCTATTGAGCCAACTCTGCATTGTAGAGTGATTTTTACTCACAGTATCCCAAAAGCCACACTCAAACCAATAATCATGTGTTGATAGGTGAAATTAGTTTCAGAATTCTAATGAAGCTCAGCAGCTGGGAGACAGACAGCTCATCTGAAGATTAAATGAGAAAAATTGCCACTTTTGCTGGTTCCTTTAGAAACTCATTTACATTCTGTCAGCTCCCATTAGGGGTGGAACTGCGAATATTGAGGGGAAATATGCATGAATTTAGTGCTGAAATGGCCAATCGTGATCAGTTCCTTCTTGCTTACAAAGCTGCCAGAAGATTCTATGTAGTTATGCCTTTTGGAAACAATGGGTGATAATCTTAATGCTTTCAACTTTCTTTTAGCATTTTGAATTTATCATAACCAAAAGAACCAATACCCAGCATAATAAGGGGAACACAGGATAACAAGGTAAATCTCAGGTTTAATACTTCTGGAGCTGTCCCTTTTGTTTTTCTTCTTCTTCTTCCTCTTTTTTTAAATTTTTTAATTATTTTTTTTATTTTTGTTTTCCCCAGTCATGCATCTGTAGAGCATCAGTATTTCTTTTTGTGTGACAATACCAACAACAATGACAAGAAAGGTACCACACAATTCTTCTTTCCCTGTCCTTGTTACAGCC
This sequence comes from Sakesphorus luctuosus, assembly GCA_013396695.1. NCBI lineage: Eukaryota > Metazoa > Chordata > Aves > Passeriformes > Thamnophilidae > Sakesphorus > Sakesphorus luctuosus. The sequence goes on along the minus strand of VWZD01011167.1, from coordinate 127,458 downwards.
CTGTTTTTTTTATGTACTTAGATCCTCATCATATTGACAAGTTTTCATGAGGTCTGCTGACAGAGCCAATAATACACTAGAAATCTATAGTATGCAAGTGTTATCCAGTTCTCCACTGACTTTTAATTATATTTATGTAGGCCACGAGTAGAGGTGACTGTGACAAGGAAAGAAAAGCATGTAAGAATTCAACCAGAGATGTAAAAGACAATGCATAAGTGAATATAGGAAAAACAATGCAACTTTGAACATTGGAGAGTTTAATGCTGTGGTGTTGCAGATTTTTGTTATTTTAAATTGTTTTTAAATAATGACAATAGAAGATTAATAATGGCATGGAAAACTCGTATAATATGTTCAAGAAATATTTTCCTACTGTACCTGGAGCAGAAAAGTTTAATGAAAAATTCATAGTTTCAATGAAACAGCCATATTTTATTTCAGAAATAATTAGGAAAATTACTAAATAGAAAGTGATCTTTTTGTTAGATCTGTGAGTTTGAATAGCTTATCCCTAACAATTCTAAAAGAAAATAAGATATGTAGTGCTGTTGATTTTTAATAAAGCTGAGTAGATCATGACATATAGTCTGGCAATCTGAAGAACATGCTAGCATCATTGGACTGGTACATGACCTGTACAACTCAGTTCTATAGCACATGTTAAATGGCTTGATCCACCAGGTACAGACATAACATTTTCATTACATTTCCAAGGAGATGATCATGATAAAGCAAATGATGTTGCAAAAAATGACACAGTAAAGAACTAAATTGAACATACATTTTGAAATGCTGTGCAGCTCTATGTTGATACTAGGTGTGAATACAGAAATGACAAAGATTGGGAACAATTAGAGATGTTAAAGGATTCTTCATACTCCCACAGATGTAGATTTTCAGCTAGTGCAAGGTTTTCAATGTATCAACAGATAATCCTTACTTCCTTGCTCCTTACTTCCACTCCTCTAAGGATATAGAAAAATAATTCAGGACTTAGAAAAGAGCTAGAATGATGCAACTTTTGGAAACCCAATTTCAGAGCTCTGGAGTGAAGGGCTTAGCCAGTTGACCTTTATAAAGTTTAAGAAATTTCTTTATAATGGACTTATTTAAAACACTAGAGAAATTTGAAAAAAAAAATCCCAATACACACTATATATGTCTTATGGAAGCAGATTGCTATTTCAAATATATAAAACTAATATAAACTAAAAGCAGAAGGAAGATTAATTTAGTGTCAAGAAACAGTGTCAATTAGTATCAATCTCTGAAATAGCTAGTCTATACTAGTGGACTCTTCATCGCTGAAATCTAAAGTATGTTTTTATGTCTTGGTTTGAACTGGCAAAATGCCAACTGTCCGATACAGAGTGAAAATAAAACGAGTCAGGGATAAAACGAGCATCCAGTAGCAAGAGAACATTGTTTGGATTATTTGTTCAGAATGTTCCAAAGCAAAGTAGATAACAAGGAATGTTTCTATAACAATGCTCCCGGGAACTCTGCCAACTTTCTGGGACACTTGCCAGTGTCCTTCGTTTCCCGGCCAATGCACCATTTATATGTCTTGGTTTGAGCTGGCAAAATGCCAACTGTCCAAGACGGAGTGAAAAGGGAAGAAGAGGGAGAGGGAAAAAACCACTCCAAACTAGTTTATGCTGAGACTAACTACATATATTTATACAGAAAAGAGAAAATTAAAAGAAAACTACAATATAACACACACACAAGTTATATGTAACAAGAAATAACCTCCCCCTCCCCAATTAATAGAAAGTGTATTACTCTAGATTCATAAGCACTCCAAAGCCAAAAGACATCCAGCAAGAAACAGAAAGAGTAACAACAAAATATTTCTACTTCCCTGAACTTAAACAAAAGGCAAGGAGGGGCAATAGCAGGAGCGAGGCCTAACAGGGCATCATACCGGTACCACGTCTTCCCTGCACCTCAGCCATGGTGGAACTGAACTAAGCCACACCCACACACTGGATTTTACTCCTATTGAGATGATGTAAGATGGTCTGAAATACAACATCGTTGGCTAGAAGAAGTCAGCTGCCAGCTAGCCTGGCCCAGCTCAAGGCAGCTGACAATTTCAGGCCCAAATCTGAGTTTTAAAGCCTAAATTTAGGCCTACCTGGCTAAACCCATAACATTCTAAAAAAGAATACGGTACTTTTCACAATATCTATACCAAAAAACATTTAATCAAACACTAATAGCATTTATATATATGTTTAGCATTTAAAAATGTGAAAGTTATACTAATTTATATGTTCAAAATATTAGAGCTTTTATAATCTATATAAAAAGTAATCTCATGGGAGCTATTGTCCAGTCAGCCTCACCTATACGCCCAATAAAATCATGGAACAGATTCTTGTGGAAGCTACGTCAAGGCCCGTGGATGCCAGAGGTGACTAGAGACAGCAAGCATATTTTCATAAAGGGCAAATTGTGCCTGACTAATGTGGTGGCATTTTATGATGCACTGACCACATCACTGGATGAGGGAAGAGCTATGGATGTTATCTACCTTGACTTCTGAAAGGTCTTAAAATGGTCCCATACAACATCCATGTCTCTAAATGGGAGAGGTATGGGTTTGATGGATGGAGTATATGATGAATAAGGAGTTGGACAGATGGCAATATCCAAGACTTGCAGTCAACAATACTATATCCAAAGCGAGATTAGTAACAAGGAATGTCCCTCAGAGGTCTGTACTGGGACCAATGTTATTCAATATATTTATTAATGACATAGACACTGAGTGGATCCTCTACAGGTTTGCAGATGATACCAAGATGAGCAGTACAGTTGATTTGCTTGAGGGAAGGAATGCCATCCAGAGGGACCTTGTCAGGCTTGAGGAGTAAGCCTAGGTGGACTTCATGAAGTTCAATAAGACCAAGGTCCTGCACCTGTCTTACTATTAAGATATAATTCAGATGGCCTTAGAACTAAGAGCAGATACTGATTTTAATTACACTTGAATTGACATGCAAGTGTTGTTTTAGAAGTTTAGTGATTGGTAGATCTTAATTTTCAAAAATTACCCTAAGTGATAATGAATAATAACTAAAGATCATTTTCTTGTTTCCCTGATTTTGGTTTTGATACATGTAATAGAGTGATTGCTGAATAATATTAATTAAAAAAGTTGAATTTATTGATTTTTGTCTGAGATTGATGTATATAAAGGAGATTTACATTATGTATTTGCATTGCTGGCATATCTCAGTTTTTGCACATGCACTCATAAATTAGAAACCTTTCTTCATTAATTTCCATACAGGTCAATGACCTATGTAACAGCTCTGTACTATAAACACTCTTATACTATACAAATTGACTTACATATTACAAATATCATCTCCACATAACAAACTCTGTTAATGAATAGTTGAGTGAATAAGATGCATGTTGAAAAATGAGTAAATATTTTGTAAGGCAATTAAATTCAGCACTATGTTTTCATTACTCTGATACTTGCATTACAAAAGAGTATTGTACAGTCAGAAAAGTGTTATGAAGATAGATGTGCTATTATTGTGAAACTCAACAGCCTTCATATCTAACTTCTCTGTTCTGTTTGTACTATGCTGAAAAATAATTTATTTTGAGGCTATAAAATTCAGTATGTCAAGAATGAACATTTATAAATGTATTACTGATTTACAAGAGCAGCTAATAAAAACTTGAAAACATATTGACCATTTGTAACAGATAACTATTTTACAAGAGCGAAAAAAATGAATCTGTCATACAACAGGCAAACATATTATCCTCTTTCAAGTAAGAACCCAAGTTTCTTCTGATATAATTGTATTTTGCATTAAATTATTGTTACTGCTGTTTAACATTTGTATTGAGGTATTGCCTGAAGAACAACTCATTACACTATAGGAAGTATAGAGTAGAAGTCCACAGTCTATGATATGTATTTATTTGAAAAGAAATGTGATAGAGAAGCAAGGAGGTGGAATTTCAATAAGGACTTTGCAGTAGAGAAATAGATTGATCCAAAACATTAGGTAATCGGCATGGTACATACTAATTGAGTTTCATATTTTCCCAAGTACAGTATTTTGTTGAAATTTAGGAATTCTATGAAAAAATATAATCTAATGGGAACCTTGTTAGCCTAGTAAATCAATCCTAAATATATGGCATGCATAGGCTCCTGGTAATTTGCCTGCACAATCCACCGGCAGTTTTGGCTTCCTAGGAGGGCAGTTCTTTAAGTGTGGCTCTGCACGGTGCTGAGAGCCATGCTCTGGTGATGAACGAGTAAGACCTTGAGCTGAATTCAATATAGCTTTGAATATATTGCTTTGGGATTTGTGCTAATGTATCTGCTTGGTGTTACAGTGTGTGCACTGTTGACATTTTAGAGATAGATTGGCTAAGGGAGATAACTTGGCTGATGCAGCTGCCAGACACTTTGATTGCCACAGGGCTGAAGTTCCCACAGCACCCCGGTACTGTAACACTAAGCAATTTTTCCATGTTGGCTAGTCTTGAGCCATGTGGATTGAACCCAGAAACATGGGTTCTGGGTTTTTAAGAGTACACAATTTTAGACAACCCACATCTTCCACTGCTTGCTATAGAGCTCTGTTTTCATTCAGTTCTGGATTAAACATACATTTCAAAATATGAAATCTTTGATTAAATGGACTTTTGCCTCTCTGCTCAGTTCTAATTAGGTATGAAGAACAGAAAGAAAGATGAAGTGATGAGAAGATTGATGATGAATGCTAGCTACCTCAGAGCCTCTAGCAGCTACCCTCTTTCATACTCTGAGGTAGAAAATTAGAATTCCAACAATGAAAAAAAGAGACCATTCCAAAAAAATAATAGTAGTTCAATTAAAATTATGTTTTTTCAGTCTTTCCAAGTAGATGTCTGCTTATTCAAAGTAAAATTTTCATGACCGCCTCCCTTACAGTTGCTGTAAAAGTAAGTGCAATAATATATCAATGAAAAGTCAGTAGAATTTACTTGTATGATTCTGTTTGCAAAGGTTGCCAGAGAATATTTTCAGATGAGATTACAGTGTTTAGGAGCAGGCGAGTGAGATTATCTTCATATCTAATGGTAATTACATTTTCAACACTTCAGAAGCACCCAGTTGTCTCTCCTGACACCATGACTCTGAGAAGGTAAAATGAAGTACCTTTCCTGCACTTTTATCTATTAATTCATATACTCTGATCCCCATGTGTTTGGTAATATGCTGAACTTATAAAACATTATTAGTCTGGTCAGTTAAAAAGCACCAATCTTTTTTGCACTATAATTTAAAATTTCTAGGAGGTTTGAAAGGTTTGCCCTTGTAGAAGCCATACTGTATTGGGCTATAATTGCATGAATGCTGTCTTTAATTAGATTCAGAACCAGTTTCCCTGGAGCAAATACAAGACCCATTGGTCTGTAATGCCAAAGATCATATATGGCTTTTTTATTTTATTTTTAAACTAAGATAACAAGTTCCAAATCTTTGGGAACAGTGTGTGGTTTATTAAGCATATATTGAATATCTTCATCGCTATCTCTGCTATTTCACACTTCAATTCCTTCAGAACTCTTTCATCAGCACCATCTGGTCCCAGTGATTTACTGCCCTGGAGTTTTTTTGTGTTGCTCAGGAACATCTTCCTTTGAGGCATCAGCCTCTTTTAGGTCCACTCATTAATTTCTTAAAAAAAATATCTTTGAGTCAAGAAATTTCCTTATTGCCCTTCCTAGCAAATATGAGTGTAGAAAGCTACATTTTATTTTTACCTTGCTTTGATTCCTTTGTTCATTAGTTGATAGTTCAAAGGACTAGTTGCTGTGCAATTTGTTTGCTGGCTTCTGAAAAACCTTTAGGTTTCCTCCTGCTTCTTAAAGATGTTTCGATGATCTTACTTGAACTTCTTCCTCTCTTATTTTCTTCCCTAATTATCATTTCACTTTTTGTTTTTTGCACATTTCTTCTGGGTTTCATGGTAGGACTATGTTTATGTTGACCAGTAGTTATATCATGTTACTAAGCTCTCAAGAAAATGAAGATTGGGGACATTTTGGAGCTTAGGACTGTACAGTATGAGGAATCAGTTTATTATATCCATATATCTGGTGTGTTTCTTTTTACCCATAACAAGATTTTGGATGTAACATTATTAAGCCTTATGGTTTTCTTTAATCCAAACATTTCCAGCTGTGTCTGCCTTGAAATAAAGTCTACATAATCACTTCTCAACCACTGACTGCTGAGCCTGCCCCCAGTTCATCTTAGCAAGCTCCATCTTTCTCTCAGTGCCTGAGGTTCATCATTACTGTCTTTCCGTCTGCTTGCCCTACTTTTCATTTTCCAAATGTGAACAACTCCTCTCTTACCTCCACTTTCTGGAGGATTTGGGTGACTCAGAGTGAAGTAGCTGAAACATATCCAATGTGTGACTTTCTCTGGATGACCTAGCTGCAACCTGCTAGAGAAACAAAGCCCACTGGAATGAGTCACCACACAAACAGCAATAGCAGAATGATGGGGTTACAGCATCCTTGTGTAGTTTGTTTCATACTCAGACTCACATTGTTCCCTGAGAAAGCTTTTTTTCTTAACTGATAATTTTTAACTGTAGAGTAGAAATGCTCGTAATACCTAAGAAGTGTACTAACTATCCTGATGGAGGCAGACATGCTATACGGATGCAAATTGCTCTCCTTTGATTGCAGTGCTTTATGAAAAGATACTGCCAAGAGAAACTTTGATCTTCCTACAATGGCTTTTTTGACTAGGAAAACCTGAGTTTTCTAAAAGCTAATCAAATAGTTTTACATCACTGTAGCCCAAACTCACGCCAAGCATATTATCATCATCATCATCATCATGGCTAGGCTTCACGAAGGAAGATTTGGGAAGGGCTCTGCCCACGTGGGTGTGTCCTTTGAACCTGCACAGTGGATTTTTTAGGTGAGGCACAGCGTGCGCAAAACTGTCCCCACCCTTTAACTCTTAAGGTTCGTCTGCCACAGCTGAGCGAAGGTGACAGTGAAGTCCTCAGGACTAGAATCTACAGCCCCTGGTATTGACAGTTTTCCCATCCAAGTACTAACCGGGCCTGACCCTGCTTAGCTTTGAGATCTGATGGGATTGGGTGTCTGGGTGGCATTTAACTGTCAAGTATATAAAAAACAAAAACCAGTGCTAGCATACACTGTGACAATTGACTTTTTTTATATGGACACAAGTTATTTGGCTCATTAGCATGCTTGTTTCTTTAATATGATGCAAAACAAACAGTGCAACTCAAATGGGTAAGTATTATTTCCTATTTGGAATTGCTGCCTATGTTGCTCATATTCCATGTAATATCAACACTGCATCAGAAGCCTCCTCCCATGTACTCTTCTCTCTTAAAATAGTTTCTTTATTCTGCACAGCACTGGCAGTTAATTCAAGAATAGGCATCACCTTTGAATTCACTTACTATATTTGAAAAAAATTATAGTATGATATTTTGCCCCATTGTTATAAGCGCAGTGTTCAAAATCAGGCTTTACTGAATAGGTTTTAAGGATTTAAAAGTAAAAAAAAAAATTATAATTCTAAACAACTATCAGAAAGACTGCACCTGTTGTGTTTTGTACAAAGGTATGAATAAATACATCTATGCAATTAGTTGTACTTATACAGCTATGTGCAGAAATAGGCAACTATATTTACTTGGTTTTTTTCATGTTTTTGGAAAATCCTATATTGACAACCTTGCAAATGGACATATGGTATAAACCAGTTTACAATAATATATATATGTATACTTCAAATGAATACAAACCTTTGAATTCCTGCTATATATGTGCACCTTGCAACAATCCAAAGTACAATAACACTCTGCAAACGTACTGAAAACAGTATTCAAGCAGGAGCTTAGCATTACTTGAATAGATTCACAATGTAAACCAGACAAATTCTGGAAAGACATACATAAATTTATACATATACATACATTTATATGTATTGCTGAGACCTCAGCTGAAGTTCAATATTTAATAACACTATACAATGGACCATTAGAAGGAAGAGTTCTAATATCGAGTTTTCAATTTTAAACTGAATTCATGTTCAGCAATTTGTGAAGTGTTCAAAAAGGCTTTGCTTGTTTTCTAAACCTGTCTTTTAGTTCTTTTCACTTTTTTCACCTAAAAACATGTGCATATGCACTGAGCATAAATATTTTAATTTATGTTCATTGGTAAGTTCACAGAATGGTCAGTTAACTAGTAATAGAATCTGTTATATTTGAATTGTTAAAAACTATTCTTTGTCCCTGTGTAATTCATAGCATATCTTTAAATAAAAAGAACCATAGCAAGGTCACAAAAGTAAGTAGCTAATCCTGTCTGTTTTGCACTCAGTCAAAACTTTTTTTCTCTAGAACTTTGATCTGTGCATTTTAATTTTAAATGATCAGGTGTTAGTACTTCACTCTGTCTGGTGGGAGACCTCTTTAAACACTGCGCAGCCTAGGTGTTGGAGAATCATCTTGCTCTTTTTCCACAGTTATCTTTATATGATTTTAGAGGATGTTCCGGATATGCACAAAGAATTTTCAAATTTTCAGTATAACTGTTTTATCTTTGCTTAAGTATTTAGTGATGTTAAGTACATTTGGCTCTTAAACCTATTTCAAATTGATTTGCTGCTTTAATACTGACATTTTTAGAACTACCTGCAACATGCAGTACCATCACTTTTTTTTTTTTTTGATGTGAAGATTAACCCTTGCTACATGGTGATATGGGGAATCTAAAATAAAGAATTCAGTTATTTAGGTAAATTAAAAAAAAGTAGTCACATGAATGGTGATTGCTAAAAAAGATTCCAATGATGCAACTCTTGCTTTTCATAGAAAACAAAAATGTTTTACATTCTTGTAAGAATTTTCCTAAAACCATACCCTTTTGACTGTACCCACAGCAGCTACTGCAGCACTTTTTCAGCTCTATCAAACTTTAATACAAAAGGTGATCAGAATTTGAATCAGATCCAGGTTTTCTACCCAAATATTGCAAATCTACCAGAATCAGTATCACTAATTCTTTAATAGAATAGATATTTTATGAAACCTGACAACATTAGTAGAGATTTTTTACAATTGTAGATTAAGCCTTTTATGGGGAATCACTAATGACAGTCAGGTTCAATAGAACAAAGATTTCATCTAATATTAGTTTCTGGCAAGTCAATTTGCAAGGTTATTTTTGCAGATTAAATTATCTATATTGGGAGGTCACCCTCTTACTTCTAAATCAAGAAAGAAAGACAGTTGCATAATAGCATAGTGCTGTAGATGTATTATTAACCAATCTTTCACAACCAAGAAATTAGCTATTCCCCAAGAAGGGGTGAATAAAATAAAAAGGTGTTTTATAACACAATAAATAACTCTTTGAAGAAGCTAGGGAAAGGCCAGTTTAATATCAGTAAGTGTGCAACCTGTCTGTATCTTAGTATTCAATCTCTGGAAAATGTAAGTTTTTAGTTAAGAGTCAGAGAAGCAAGATACTACAATTTAAACTGGCTTATGTCCTATCTATTCTAGGCTCCATGATGTAATTGTATTCTTAAAAATGTGCCTTCGGACTTTTCATTACTGTCTTACCTAATCATAAGTGATCAGTCCATAAGTAGTTGATGACTTACAATGTTCAGACAAAGCAATTAATTTGGATTTGAAAATTGCCACTAAGCTTAAACCGAGTCCTAATATTTTATTTATATTTATGTTTTAGAAATTTAGGGTTTTTTACTTCTAAGAAAGGTCTTGAATACCAGTATTTAGTACATTATAAGATGTGGACAGAGACTGAGACAAAAAATTCTGGAAAACAAAAAAAGGAAAAACCCAAGTAATCCAACTTAGAGATGAGTCATATCTTGAATTAAACACTCTTTTCTGTTTCTCAGTAACTTTTGTCATAGATCAGAAAAATCTATTTTTGAATCTGTTCTTCCACTTATCCAAAAGCTGATTATCTTGCAGGGACAACTCTTGCTCACACCAAAACGACATAGGCTATTATGAAGAAAAATGAAAAATCAAAAAACCTAGAGTTTTTGGTGGCTAGCTAATGAACCTTTCAGACCCACTGCAAAGGGTTGTTCAGCTGAAAAGGGTCCAAGGTCAGCTATCTGAACTTTTTAATTTAGTTGTTACTTATATTTACCAGCAATATAAAACACTCATTGGGAGGTATTTAATATTTAATGTATCACAATGTGCTACATTTAATTCATTTATCACAATGAATTTCTTGGCCAAAAGTAGAACTCAAAGGCAACATATTAATCAAAGTAAAGATGATAATAACTGCCATGTTTTTTCCTCTCAAGATCATTGGTGTTTCCTTTAAAAGTGCAAAAGAATGTACACTAGGGAAAGGTTTTCTGTATTATAACAGTGTTTAGTCTATCATCTCCCATCCTACTTGCTTACCTCTCAGTACAGATCAATGCTGCGAGTTCTTTCCTACATCATGGATGCCCCATCCCTGGAATTGCTTGAAGTGAGCTTGAATGGGGCTTTAAGCAATGTACTGTATTGGAAGCTGTCCCTGTCCATGGCTGGGAGGTTGGAACTTGATGATCTTTAAAATCTCTTGCACCTCAAACTGTTCTATGATCTTTAACTTGTTTATTCAGAAGAATTTCTCCAACTGTGTGATAGAAAGCTCTCTGATAGTATGTTTTCTCTCTAATGGCTATGCCTGCCATGTAGCTGCAGTTCTTGATAGTCAGATAGAGAGTAATGGATTGTTTTATTTTTAGAGCAAATGTGAGTAATCACAGTGTTCTTGTTTCTGATGGCAAAATCAAGATGTAACTGTGGCTACTACAGTAGCAAATATGGTACCTGTGAATTTTTCTAGCTGTAACAAATAGAAATACAAACCTTGAATAGCTTTTGAAACCAATCATAAGTGGTCCTTTTAAGACACTGTTATGCACTGATCGCTGACCACTGCCAGAAAATATTGAGGACCAGACTGATGAGAGAAAAACAAAAATGAGGGAGCAAAAACCAGGAACAGTAATGAAGACATGGAAGACTTTTTAAGCAGCATTTAGTCAATTATATTCTTCATCCTTCTACTTTTGTTGCACTTTTCATATTTCTGTTTGAAAGGCAATTTTCCCTCTATTGCTTCTAGCTAATTTTTATATTGTATCTTCTATTTGTTATGTGTCTCACATACTTCACTTCTCATTTCTTTCATTATCTTCTTCTTCATTGAGCTATTCTCTTTATTAATTTAATTATCTTTCACTTTCCTTTCATTCAGTTTTGTCTTGACTTGTCTTTATAATCTTATGTCATGTCACTTCCCTGCTGTTTAATTCTTACTCCTTTCCAGCACAGGCAAAGTCAACATTTGCCTTGAGTTCAGTGAGCTTTGGAAAGACCTTTAGGTATTATGAAGATTTTCTATGATAGCTGAAAGAGCAGCTTCCCCCTGCACTATGCCATGAGATGCTGGTGATGACCTCAGGAAAAATTCTTCCTTCATCTCTGATATATAGAAAATGTACTGCATCATCAACTCTAGAACATTTTGGTGCATTTGGTGTGTTCACCCTCACCTTTTTTTTCTTTTTTTCTTCTTCTTCTTTTTTTTTTTTTTTTGTCTCACCACCTTGCTGAGTTTACCCTGTCATCCCAAAGATATTGTATGGACTTAACCAGAGTGATCCACACTACAAATAGTATGGACACTAATGTGTTAATACAGTAGACATCAGTATTGTAGTGAAACTGTTTAGACCTCTGTACACTACTCAGATCTGCCATGTCTAATATCTTTTCTGTGAAAGTGAGAAAGTTTTTCTTTGAAAAGAAGAATCAAGAAAACATACCATGCACTCATGCTCCCCTTAATAAATCCTGAATGTTTATGTCAGAAAGGAACGCATATTCTCAGAGAAGACTTACACAAAACATGGAATCATAGAATGAAACTTAAAGATCATCTAGCCCCAAAAACTCCCTTGCCATATGCAGGGACATGTCCCACTAGACCAGGTTGCACAAGGCCTTATCCAACATGACTTTGAACACTGTCAGGGTTAGGGCCTCCACAACATCCCCGGGCAACCTGTTCCAGTGTCTAACCACCCTCACAGTAATTTTTACTAATTATTCCTTGTCCTATCACTACAGTTCCTGATGAAGGGTCCCTCTCCACCTTCACGATAGGCTCCCATCAGATACTGGAAGGTTGCTATGAGGTCTCCATGCAACCTTCTTTTTTCCAGGCTGAACAGCCCCAGCTTTCTCAGCCTGTCTTCATAGGAGAGATGCTGCAGTCCCATTATCAACTTTGTGGCCCTCCTCTGGACCTGCTCCAACAGTTCCATGTCCTCCTTATGTTGAGGACACCAAACTGTACACCAGGTGTGGTCTCACAAGAGCAGAGCAGGTGGGAAGAATCACCTCCTTTGACTTGCTGGCCAGGCCACACTCCTAATGCAGCCCAGGATTTTGTTGGCTTTCTGGTCTGTGAGCGCACACTGCTGGCTCATGTTGATTTTTTCATCAACCATCACCCCCAAGTCTTTCTCCACAGGCCTGCTCTCAATCACTTCTCTGCCCAACCTGTAGGTGTGTCTGGGGTTGCCACAACTCAAGTGTAGGACCTTGCACTTGGCTTTGTTGAACTTCATGAACTGGGCATTGGCCCATGTCTCAAGCCTGTCAAGGTCCCTCTGCATGACATCCCTTCTTTCTAGCTTGTCAGCTGCACCACACAGCTTGGTGTCATCAGCAAATCAGCTAAGGGCACCCTCTATCCCACTGTCCATGCTACCGACAAAGACACTGAAAAGTATTGGCCCTGGTACCAACCCCTGAGGGATGCAACTTGCCACTGGTCTCCATGTGGACATTGAGCCTTTGATCACAACTCTTTGCATGCAGCCCTCCAGCCAGTTCTTTATCCACCGAGTGGTCCATCCATCAAATCCATGTCTCTCCAATTTGGAGACAAGGATGTCATGTGGGACAATGTCAAACGCTTTGCATAAGTCCAAGTAGACAGTGTCAGTTGCTCTGCTGCATCCACCAGTGCTGTATCCCTGTCATAGAAGGTCACCAAATTTGTCAGGCATGATTTCCTGTTTGTAAAGCTGTGTTTGCTGTTACCAACCACCTCTTTGTTTTCCATGTGCCTTAGCATAGTTTCCAGGAGAATCTTCTCCTTGATCTTGCCTGCACAGAGGTGAGACTGTCTGGTCTCTTGTTTACCAGGTCTTCCACTTTCCCCTTTTTAAAAATGGGGGTTATATTTCCATTTTCCAGACATCAGGGACTTTACCTGACTGCCATGTTTATTTCAAAAGGGATGTATGGTTGCTTAGCAACATTGTCTGCCAGCTCCCTCAGGACCATGGATGAATCTCATCAGGTCCCATGGACTTGTGTACATTCAGGTTCCTTAGATTGTCTTCAATCTCATTCTCTCCTATGCTGGGCTTAGGGTCTTCATTCTCTGAGTTCCTTCATTTAGCTTTCTCATTGTGTGTGGCATGGCTGGAACACTTGCTGTTGAAGATTGAGGCACAGAATTTGTCAAGGACCTCAGCCTTCTGTTTGTCCAGGGTAGCCAGGTCTCCCTTCCTTTTGGAGAGGGCTCATGTTATCCTTAGTCTTCTTCATGTCTTACAACGTATCTATAGAAGCCCTTCCTGTTAATATCCCTGGAGAACCTCAATCCTTACTGGGCCTTGGCTTCCCTAACCATGTATGTAATTTCCTGTGTAGTTCACTTGTATTCCTTCCAGGACACCTGTCCTTGTTTCCACTTCCTGAAAACATTTTTTTTTTACACTCTGAGTTTGCACAGCAGCTCCTTGTCCATCAATTCAGGCCTTCTGGCATCTTTGTCTAACTTCCTCATTGGTGGGATGCATTGCTTCTGAGGTTGAAGGAGGTGATTCTTGAAATTCAGCCAACATTCTTGGATCTCTCGGCTTTCCAGGGCTCTATCCCATGGGACTCTACCAAGTAGGTCCTTGAAGAGGCCAAAGTCTGTTCTCCTGAAGTCCAGGCCAGGAAGCCTACATACTTATCCTGATTTCATTTGAAGTTTGAGCATATTTTAGTGACTTCGGAGGAGCAGCAGAGCAACCTAGTAGTACAGCTGGGATTAGGATTCATGTTTTTGCAATTTCAATACGGTGCCTATACACCTTGTAGAAAATAGAGAAATTAAGTCTCAAGTACACTGAATTGCAATTTCTTTACTTGATCTATCTGGAAACAGCAATCTAAGACACTGGCTGGGTAACTCTCTGTCAAAGCGATAAACAATGATTTTACACATATGCACTCACATATACATATGCAAAGGTGTTGAAAAATTTAAATGATCTCAAATGATAAAGCTCAAATATAAGGCCTAACTTTATAACTAGTTTGTCTTGAATATCTTGATTTGAAGTAGAACCAAGTGACAGGCAGAGTACCATCAAAAAGTACTAGCAATGAAAATATATATGCAAGTAAGCAGACTGGATGCTAATTAAATCTTTTCTCCCTAGTCATGAATCTTAACTTATGCTTGGATGAATATCAAAGCTAATCATCATTTTACTACTTCAACATCCTCTTCAAAGCTGTACCAAAAGTGGACCAAGGATGAATAGAATGTAAATTTTGATTTTGTAATAAGGTATCTGTATTCCCAGAGACCTTTCCCCATGGCAGATAAAAATATGATATACTATTATTTTATGACTTTCAGGTTTATTGTACTCTACTTATTTGGCCCTATTGCTGAAAATGGTTCTATATATTGCTGAATTTAAAACATGGCTGCAGCTCCACTAAATTAATGGGATAATCCACACATTTTTAGATTACATGAGTGTTTACATAAGAAGAGCTTGAAATTTGATTTTTATGAAATTGTCACTATGACTGAAGTTGTCAATTGGACTGAAGTTGTCAGCTACATTAGTAAATCACTCATTTGACAACACTGATTTATAGAATTCATCTAAATTCCCCATCAGCTTTGTTTTTATAATCCGTTTCATAGGACAAAAGAAATAAATGGGTAAGTGGAAAATATTTCTCCTCCCCTCCCCACTCCAAACTTAAGTCAACCTTATGGCTAAGGGAAATGAATTATGAAACTTTATCCCTGGTCTTTTCAGTTAAATATCTGGAAGATTTGAATAACCTTTTTCAGTGTTACATCTCTCCTAATTTCCTTCACAACTTCACTTTCCATGAAAAACTACAGAAACTCATGCGGTAAGTGCAGCTGGGAACAGACAGCTAAGGTAAGAGGTTCACTGTATCTTCTCCCTGATAGTACAGCAGAGAAAGAAAGTGGATTGTAGCTATTAATGTGCCTTGTGAGAGTACTTGTTCCACCCTTACTGCTATGGTACCCCGTATATCCTTTTAATGCTGATACAGCTTATTTATGAGATAAAATCATATCCAGAGCAGAGTCATGTTTCTGTTCAGTAGCAAAACAGACCAAATCTCAAATTTGTCCTAAGTTAGACCTATATCTGCGGCTCTATAAGAGATTGATGTCATCAGCTGATACTGCAATGTGCAGCATTTTAAGGGCTATAATTATAGACCAATATTTCAGTCTAAAAATTCTAAGGTTATTGCAGACCACATAGAATGTAAACACATACACTTCTATCTATAATAGATTTACTTCAAGTGAAAATCACATCATTGTCATTGTCCTTACTAGGGCATTTTAGAGTTTGATCCAACAATGGCAGTCATACCTTATGCTTAAATTTATTTACCACTCAGCCCCAGTATAATCACTCCCAAATCCTCCTTGTTTCCCTGAGTTGACACTCTTCCCACAGCACCAGAATTATTATTGAGCATTTTTGTGCCAAAAAGCTGTCATGAATAGTGGTCTGAACATCTACAAATTCAATTATTCACTGAAACAGGCCCCAGACAGAGAAGTGTTTATATCACAGTTTTACAAAAAGAGAAATTGATGAAGAAACATGAAGTGCCTTGTCCAGAACCATGGAGTTGTCAAAGTTAGTGCCAAGGCTGGATTCACTCATGATTCATATCTTGGTTCTCTAAACACAAGAAGGTATCACTCAAGGTCAATGAAAGCCCCTGACTGCAAAAAATGAAACCAGAACGTTTCTGTAATGTCTCATAATATTCTAAAATCTTTGACTGCTGAGAAACATGTGCAAGCACAGACCAGACTGTAGGTATGAAAGCCATGGTTAAGTCATAAAAGGAACAGATACTTGGTCAAAGTCTATGTTTTGAAATTACAAAAGTATAAGGCATATGAATATATATCTCCACGGAAAAATTCAAGTTTAAAAAAAAAAAAATTGACCTGAAAGAAAAAGAAATACAAATTCTCATAATATCATTTGGCATTTAGATTTGGAAGACGGCATGCCTTTAAAGTAGAGTTTACCTTGGACATTGATAAGGACATAGCAAGTGACCTAATACTGTGTCTTTCTTCTTGCAATTTATCAGTCATAATTCAGCTGTCTATTTCTATTTCTCTCTTCAACCTAAATCAGTTTTCTGGTCAATTCTATTGCAGGTCCTTGCTTCCAGTCTTCTATTTAAATTACATAGGTTTTTGAATTGCACTTAGCTGCTTCACATTTTAAATCTCTTCAAGTTTTACATCGATCTTAATTGAGCTGACCATTTCCATTGTTCGCTTAGAGCTGCATCAGTATTTTGAATTGCTTTATTTTCCATGTCTGCTTCAATTTCTAGGCTTAAATCACATCACCTTTACATCAACTTTTCAATCACTCTTATCTCAGACATCAATTTTTACATCTTACTTTAAATCACATCAACTTTCATATTGATGTAATTTATATAACCTATTACTTATTCTTGACATATTGACTTAAAAAGTATTTCCAATTTGTGTAAATCTCTTCGTATTTGTATGTTTGCAGTATGTTTATGTGATATGTTGAATTAAAAAACAAAATAAATTGAAAATTGTTTTCTGTATGGAAATATTGTAGCTGGCAACATAGAGTTTCTCAAATAGAATGTTTTTCCTCAACAAAGACCTAAATTAAATCTTATGAAATTAATGGGAGTCTTTCCAAGTAGAATTTAGGAAAAATGCAAAGACAGAATTTTAAAAGAAATATGCTCCGACTAATAAACGCAAATACTTTTTCACAGGTAAGATCATATATGAGATAAATTTAGCATAGAAGTTAGGTTTTAAAATAGACATATTATAAACTGATGTTATTTTAGTAACACTTTTTTTCTAAATGACAAGATAAGTAATGTATGCAAACATAGCTTACCAAGCTGATCTGAAAAAAAGAAGGCAAGACTACATTTTGCTTTTACTTACCCAGAAAAAACAGAAAAGGGCCAACTAACTCTGCTACAGTTACTTTCCTATGAAAGAGGTATTATATCTGCTCTTTTTTTCTTATGCTCAAGACAAGGAATACAGGTGCAGAATTGATGCTGTGTCAAATGTCCTACTGATTTTAATGGGTCTGGATTTTCAACTGTTCACTACCTGTTATTTTGTTAAATTTTGCAAGTTAAAGTGAGGTGTTACAATCTTATTACTTAGCTACACCGGCAGAGGGATTGAGTTGCAGACAACACTCTTTCAATTGGGGGACTTATCCTGAAATAAGCCTCAGTTTGGGTGCCCTGCTAAATACAGATACCTGAGCTAGTTACCCTGAGGTGCCTTCAGAGCCAATAGAAAGAAAATGGCATATCTTGGGTATGCCTCATCTCATCAGCTGAATGGCACCTTAAAAATGTCTATTCCTTTGTGAACAGAAAGTATGGACTAAATAAATTCTAGGGCAATTAGCTCAGGCATATCTACACTGTAGGTGTCTTTAGCTAGCCAAGATGCAGCACAGCCACTGTGCATAAAGCACAATGCCATGCATGGGAGCTACCATGGGATTGGAATTTCCATTGTAGTATTCTGCACAATTGTGTGGCAACTTGGCTGCCAGCTGGTGCTGACTACAGATCTTCAGTTACATCAGTTTGATACATTAGTATGTGAGAACGGTCAATGTCAGTACACAAAAAGATTCAGATAAATCCTAATTGGTATTAAATGGAAGATGGCTGAACAGTAAAAATAAACAAACAAAAAGCAAATGTTTTTGAACAGATCATAATTCCACGGATGTTATCAGTGGATTAATATTTTCCACTAATATAGTGGAGAGGTTTCTGCTTCCAGGAGCCAGGCTAGGAAAGCGGCAAGCGGCAAGCAGAGCTCCCTAGGATCAGGCCCCTCAGAAGCTCAGGTAGGCTCTTCCCGCCCCCGGCCCAGTGACCCCTCTGAACGGAATAAGTCCGCACCAGCCAGGAGTCTGCGAGGAAAAGCCAGTTTTAACGGCGCGCGCTTGCTTATAAGGGGCGCGCGCAAATCTCCCGGATGTGGGCGGGGAAGAGGGGCGGAGATGGGGAGGAGTAACGCACTCCATTGGGTACATGCAAACGAAGGGAAGGAGGGAGGGGAGGAGCGGCAAAAGGACCAATAGGAGAATGAGGTTGGTGGGAGAATTCTAGGGGTTTGTGGGAAGAAGAAACAGGGAAGCCATCTTAAGGGTATAACATTTAGACTGGGGAAGTGTCTGTCCGGAAGCCCCCATGGTCCCGATTCAGTTACTGCACACGCTGCCCGGGGTCCCGGGTCTCCGCATCTTCGTCCACCCAGCGTTTATAATATCTCTGCCACTTGATGAATTCTTCCTCGGTCTGGTCTCCTCTGACAGGATGTGACTGCTCAAAAGTTTCAGAGCCCTGATACTCATCATCTCTGGCAGATATATATACTGCATAATTCCTTTGTGATTATTTATTTGCTTTTACTTAAATTGTACAGTTTTCCTCTGCCAAATTTGCTCAGAATTCAAATGCTTTTTATTTTTCTTTCCTTTATTTTCCCAAGATTACTTCTACTTGTGTTAGTTTTTGCATTGCCATTTTATAACGTTCTTCTATAATTTTTCTTCTATCACTTGGCCAAGGTGTCATATAAGTAATTTATACTCAAGGAAAATCATAGGTCTCAAATTTGATAACTATGACTTCTAATCAAAGCTACAGTAATGACAGTTAGACAACTCAGACAGACAACTGTGATATCTATAGGATAAAAATTCACTGATCAGAATATAGCTAACATTATTTTGCCTCAAGTCTAATCATAAGTGTACTACAATAATGTGACTAGTAACAGTATATAAGCATTTTTTGATTTTGTAATGGCATGGCCAAATAAAATTTATAGATATTTTTCACAAATATGTATTCAATATGACAACATAAGGGACAATGAATATTTGTGTGGTTGCTCCTAGGAAGCATTCAAATCACAATACTTTCAAGATAGAGAACAAAGCTAAGCACAAGGGACTGTAAATAAGGAACACTTCTTGTCAAATGCATAAGGATGACTGGGGAAAAAAAAAACAAAAAAGCGAAAAAATGACATAAGCAGTATCACGACCAAATAGGCATACCCTTTTGGGTGGAGGGTTGAGTAGTATAAATGCATCTGGAATAAGCGAGGAAGATGTAGAAAGATGAAAATTCCACTTCATAGTCCCAACTTCTTATGTCAAAGACCTTTCAAGCCTGCTTACCTTGGCTACTGGGACTAAGCACACCGAGGACCATAGCTATTCTAGCTAACAATACAACATCAGATCGATGGACCTGATTTTTTTCACTTCAGACACAATTTCTAATTCCCTGACTGATCAAATCTTAATCTATCCACAAATATATTCAGTTGCAATACTCAAAAACTTAGCATATAAATTATTATTACTTTGAAATAGGTATGTCCAGAAACTTGTTCAAAAAATCAAAAACAAAACACAAAGCTAAAATGTGTGAATTACAACTGCTGCAGTTATCTGTGTATCAGAAATTCCTTAGTGTCTTGAAAGGAAGCATGGTATGTTTTAAAATTATCTGGTTGAAATTGGAGGCTTAAAGTAATTATAACAAGAACAGCTGAATGACAAATTATTGTTGCCTAGTGCATAAAATGAAATGCATAAGAAATCTACTTATAATATAATATATGCCTAGCCATGACAATGTTTCCAATCAACAGTATAAAAATTTTAATAATAACATTTTGCCAGGGACTAAAGAGAGATTTTCAGTGACACAGAAAGTTCTTCTAACCCAGTGAGTTTTCTTAAGGTGAAAAAGACTTCCTCAACTGGCCTGTCTCCTTGGGTGGTATAAACAATGAAGATTTTGTTTCCTAAATTAGATGGGAAGGCAGATACAGAAAGAACAGGATTATCAGGGTAGTTTCTTTGTCCTTTTAGTACAAGGATATCTCTTCTTGTGGTTGTTCCTTCTCCATTCTTGCAGCTCTTCCCTAGGAAGAGGAAAAGGTGATGAAAAGGCTTTGAAATTTCTTCCTCATCTTTCAGTCCTGGATCATAGCTGAAGGTCCTGCTGTAAAAAATTCCTTCTGCTCCTGACTGTAGGCGATAAGGTAGGAAACCTGGTGGGGAAGAGAAGCGAATCCACACAAACCAGATGATGTAAAAGTGATTGATGTAGGATCTACATATAAAAATGAAATCTGTGAAGTGGGTAGAAAAGCTGGTAAAATGTAAGAACTGGACAGCTTAACAACAAAATAAAAAGGAATTATGGTCTGATGGGCCAGAACTTATTTTGAGGAACAGGTCTAATTCCAGAGAATTGTCATGAATAGATTAAAGAACAAATCTTTCAGGGCTGTCAGGGGGATAAACAAGGACCAAAAGTCATCTTTCTAACACATGCAAGGCAAATTATATTATTACATAAATCCCTTCAGGAGTAACCAGGAATTCCAGAAGCAGAAGACAGAAAAAAGAAGTCCCCACACTACTCCTCTGCTATATCTTCATGTGCTTTTTGTGACCTAATATTAACAACTGAGTAAATAGCAACATCTGTAAGAGCTGATTCTGGCATAGGTGTGTGATGATTGACCAGACTCTGACAAAAAGGTTCAAACTGGACAGATATGCATTGAGTTTACCCTATAGCTTCTGGTAAATTAGGAAGTCATTGTATTTTTATTTTCTGTGATTTAGCTACAAAGTTTCACAGAAATTGTGGGAACTCCAGAAGAGGTTCAGTTGCTTCAACTTAAACCCACAGTTTCATTTTAGACACTCTAAGTCTGGCAGATATGACAAAAGTATTAAGTGAGTGGGTACCCTTCCGCAGAGGCTGCTGGGGAGGTGGTGACATGATACCTGTGTTGAAGTACTTTGAAAATACAGACATGGGACAATATGGGAGGCCCTAGAACTATAAACAGTCTTCCAGTGATCAACCACCTCTTATCCTTGTAATAGTGTGGTGACAGATGGGTATAAGAAATTTTAGGGAGTAACACAACAAAGAACATGTATCCACCATGAGTGACACACCTCATAGACAACAATTTCACATCTATGTGGACTTACAGACCAATGAAGAATGGTCAAGGTATAAAGTGTATCAGCAAATATAGAAATGTTCTTAAGCAGCTCCTAGAGGGGAGAGTGAAATCACTAAGGTCATCATCACAGTCTCAACAAACTGAAGATACCCTCCTGCAACCTCCTGTCTCGTACACAGAAAGTGAAGGGTGTAGAGGGACTTAGAATAGATGAACAATACACCAGAAAAAGTTAATGTATTTATCATTTAACTGTAGATATTGTGAACTATAATTTTTAGTATCATTGTAACTGAAGTAGAAATAATTATTTGGTTAGTTCATTATGTGTTACACTGAAGATATATTCATGATTTTGAGATTAAATTGTGTTCATTTTAGTCATAACATGCTTTTGAAGGCAAAAGACTGGTGGGGATATGATAAAGGAAAGTTATTACACTCCAAAACTAAAAAAAAGACCCACTGTGGTAGGTGTTTGTTAGGAGTGTTTGGAATGACATGTTAATTTTAACTAATCAAATTATCTTGGAGGTAGAGTGAGATATGAACACCATTTTATGAGTTGGTGAGTCAAAGCCTTTTGACCCAAGAAAAGTAACGACCCTTCAGGTCTAATCCTGGGTAGAAAATTTGCAGAAGAGAGCTAAAGTTCTCATGTGCAAAGACAGAAAACAGGGAGCTCTGAGCAAAATGTAAACAGGTTTTGGTTTATATTCACAGTAAGGTTCCTAATTTTTTAACACCTGACAATGATTTTTTACTGGAATAAGAAAATTTATTGTAAATTTTTTGTTCATCTACCACACTCATTCTCAAGATGTGTGGCAGAATTGTCAGCGTTTATACCATTACTCAGATGGATTTAGGTCTTTATACAGAATAGATTCCAATTTCGTAACTATAAATATTTCTTTACACTGAATTAGTTCCTAATTCCACAAATATTCTCATAAGTTTTAGCTGAAATTATTCACTACTTTGATTTTAATTCCATAACCTGTCTAAAAATGGCTTTGCTAATTGGACTGAGTTAGCTATAGAAGTAGTAATTTTTATTATTGTGTTTATACGCTCTTCTTTAAGAGTGACAAAATCATAACATCATCAAGGTGGGAAGAGACCTTGAAGATCATCTAGTCCAACTGTCAACCCTGCACCAGCATAATCACCCCTAAACAACAGCCCCATTCCAAACACCTCTTGAATACTTTCAGAGATAGTGACTCTTCCAACTGCCTGTGAAACTTTCCAATACCTAACCACTCTTTTAATAGGGAAAAAAAAAATCCAATATCTAGTTTGAACCTTTCTCGGCACAACTTCAGGCCATTTTCTCTCATCTTTTCCCTTGAGATTTAGAAGGAGAGACCAATTCCCATCTCTCTACTACCTGCTTTCAGACAGTTGTAGAGAGCAAAGAGTTACTCCCGAGCCTCCTCTTCTCCAGACTAAGCAATGCTCAAACTTCCTTCAGAATTTAAGAAATGAAAACCCTTAAAAGTTGAGAGGTGCACAGGCATTTGACATCAGCACCTTATATACAGTGAGGGCAATTTCAAAACACCTGAATCCTGACAGAAAAACTGACAGCAAAATGTAATGTAAAGTTTTACTGAATTATTAAAAACATGGCACAAGTGGCATAATAAATTAATCCTGGTTTTAATTTTTTTAATAACTTAGATATTATTCAGTCATCGGTTATGATGTTGAGGAAAGCTAAATTTGTACATTTCCCTTTAAAATTTAGAGAGGCTTTAACTCTTATTTTTAATCACATCTCTACTTTGGTTACAGTCTAAAATCTGTCATCCAGAAATCCCTGAAGGTTACAGTGTTTCTTAGTTTGCTGAAAATACTTTGCCTTTGGCTGCCCTTAGGGTTGAGTCTAGAAGAGCACAGGGAAGTATGTCAAGGTCTCAGACGGATGCAAGAAGAACTCTACTGGGTCTGTGGTACTTGGGAACATTTTCTTTGAAGAAAGACAAATAATCATCAGAGTGTCTGAATACTGGGGGGAAAACAAAACAAAACAAAGCAAAACAAAACAAAAAAACCCAAACCAACAAATTCAGAAAAATAAAACGAAAGTAAGTGCTTGTGTTGTTTTAATGCTCTTGTATTCTACACCTGAGGGAAAATGTTAAAGGCTTTTAATAAATACATAAAGCCTCTGACAAAATAATCTATAAATTAGTTACTAATAATTACTTTGCTCAAAAGTAAAAAAAAATCATCCAAACTTCCTGCTTTTACTGGTTTAACTAGCTTCTAAATATTGTAGTATATCTGTTTTCATTAAGACCATCAATAACTTTTACATTGCCTTGTGGAGCAATTCAGCTACTTTATTTTCCTCTCCTCGTCTTTAATGTTGGTTGCAAATAAAAAGATCAGAATCCAAGAGGTAAATGAAATGACACTATTTTCCTCATATCTATAACAAGCAAGTTGATCTACATACAACGTGCATTGAATCATAGTTGTGCACTGTCATTATTAGTGATCATTACTGTATGTATTCAGTGATTCAAAGTGTGTGTTAACTGCTTTGCAGAGGACCAGCTGGAGTGTGTTCATTGTGTGGTTCCTAAAATTCTGCTTTCTGTCTGACGCAGTTTAGATGAGATATGAAATGGTAGCTATCTACAAAGACAAAAAAAGGAAACCCAACATCAAACTATATTAAACTACTTTTTGAAGTACTTATTTTGGGAAAAAAATACTGAAGTAAACAATGGAATATTTTTATGGAACACTAATATTATCAGTAAAGGACACCTTAGAGTGCTGAACATTGAAAAAGAAACATATACAGTTTGGATGTCTGGAAGACAGTCTGGTTTTCCCTGTGCTTTGACCTTCCATTGTGCCCTCTATCACTGTGCAGCCTGAGAACTTATTTAAACTTGGGCGTTCAGAGTTACCAAGGTTCTCTGCATCCCCTTAAGTGAATCTGGTCATCATTCTTTAAACCAATTAATTAAAAAATATTATTTGCATCCCTAAACTTCAGTGCTTACTACATATCTCAGTAAAACCAAGTGTTCTGATTCCTTGAGTTGTTGCATTTTACTGGGATTGTCACAGTCACTGCAAACATTGTGGTCTACATGTGAACAGGAAAAAATATGCTTGGCACAAGCACCAGTCAACAAAATATAGAAGCTGGCCAGAGTAGGAAAAGAATAAAAATAGATGAAAGAAGATGTGAACATTAGAAATTACAGACTCTCAGAACTTTTAGCCATTTACCAGTCCTTAAACTTGATAAGTTTGATATAAATTTGACTTCAAGGAGGAATGCTAAAAAGCTCAGGGGTTTAGTGCACTGTGAGCAGTGTAGAGGTGCCATGCTACTACTCTGCAGTGAAACTAATTTTTTCTATTCAGGAAGAAAAGGAATGTGATAAGTATGTCAAACTAACAGTGAGTTTCTGCTTTATATTAGCTTCAGGTTAAACAGCAAGTGATAGTTGAGCTTCTGGACATGTATGTTAGACAAGATATGTAGATTTCTTTGCCATTGATATGCCTCAGCTGAGTTTGTGGACAAGTAAAAGTGAACACCATAAGGATGCACATTGACATTTACTACTAGAACGTATAAGAAAGCTAAACAAGTATGTCTTTCTGATATTGGATAGGAAATTTATTTTGTGAAGTTCAAGACTGAACAGTAAAAAATATTTTTTCTTATAGAAAATGAGAATTTTAGGAAAAAAAATTCTGCACTTTGTGCTTACCATTTAAAGCCAATGTTTATTTTAATGTAGACAGAATTTGATCTATATATATTTAAATCTCATGGCTTGTTGAGCCACATATAATAAACTCAGTGAATCACTTTATTTTCATCCTTGAAAAGAATTAATTATAATCCCATATCCACAACAAGATTTGAATACATACATTTCTACACAAAATGCAAAAACATTTTCCAGATCTTTACTGTCTCTCAAATATAAATAATCACATTTTCAGTGGGAAGAAGCTAGATGTTTTGCTTGTCTATCATATGTTAGGGACTTCTTCCATCCCCAATGGTCACACAATTGTACATTATAACCTCAGTCTTTTTTCTCAATGTGTCCTCTCAGGGTAACAGAGAAATCATCCCTATTAATAACCTTGTAACTTAAGAAATAGTGGAACTTATTGCTTAGTCACATGAGTGAGCTATGACAATGTGGAAAATGCTGACAATTTCCATACTTTGTGTCCTTGCATTATAGTCTCTTTTCTAATAAGAATATCTGGAAATATCTGCATAAGCCCAAATGCCCACAATTCAGTAACATATCAAACATTTTTTTTTTTTTTTCTAAATTTTACAACTTAGCAACAGAAGCATTTAAGTGGATATGTATTTAAAATTCTTCTGAATACAAGTAGGTTATAATTTCTCCTAGTTTTCCTTGATCAAATCCAGATAAATAATCAGGATTTAATTTTTTCTTCGTGTTGTTTTCAGCACGTGAGCCATTGAAGACATTTCCAGCCAAGAGGAACATAAAAATGAGGGTGTAAAAATGTACAAAGACAGTCATGAATATGTCATATTGGAAAGAGCTAGCTATTTCAGGATATCAGAGATGTTTTTCAATTTAAAAATGTATGACTGTGATACCACATTGGTTCATATAATGTGTCCACGCAATTTTCTCTAATTGTAAATACACCATTATAAAAGATTCCGGATTGTATTTTTCATATATTTCCATGGACATCAGCAATAATCATAATTCTGTGATAAAGAGAAATTTGAAAATTCATATTTTTTCTTTACTCTTTTGATTGTTCTTATATAAATATAAAAGGACACTGAGTCAACAATAGTTAAATTTCCTTCAGTACACTGGATAGTTAAACATACTATGCAGTTGGACTAGAAATACTGGTAAATAGAGTTATTGAATCTGGCTGGAAACTATTACATTAATTTCTCTTGATTTTATCACAGTGCTCAAAAACATTATCTAGCATAAAGATAAATGCATGAAATCCCACTGATATAAGATTTTATTAAGGCTGTAAAACAAAGCTAGTCAATGAGGGAGAGAACATAGAATAACCTATATTTTTAGTGGTGTCCTTTTGTTTTTCTCTAAGCTCATGACAAGCAAGAGGACATACGCCTGGATTCAACCTTGGTGTAGCTCCAATGA
Source organism: Sakesphorus luctuosus (assembly GCA_013396695.1). Taxonomy (NCBI): domain Eukaryota; kingdom Metazoa; phylum Chordata; class Aves; order Passeriformes; family Thamnophilidae; genus Sakesphorus; species Sakesphorus luctuosus. Next base: position 100,768 of record VWZD01011167.1, on the reverse strand, counting down.
AGTTAGCTGAGATACACCAAACGTGGTTTTGCCCCAGAGGATTTTAGGTTCATTTATTTTGAATGAACTCTATACATATTTTAAAATGAGCATTGCCCTTCAGAATGCCAAAGCAGTGAATGTAAAAGGAAAGACATCTTGAAAGATAAAAGAAAATGTGTGTGATATCAAGTATTTTAGGACAAAGTCAAACAATTTAATCACCTTTCCAGGCTCATTCATCTGACTCACTTTGCTCATGCAATACCTGTGAATTAAACTCTTGTAAAGATAGGAGAGAGCAAATCATATGCCCTTCATATTTCTGAATGATTTGGATCCTTCCTAAAAGTGACTGCATCATTCATTTGCTGGGTATGCTGTCATATTCAGGAAAATAAAAAGAAAGAGATTATGTCTTTAAATACAGTGCCATCCCCCAGGACAAGAGGATGATTAAAGTCTTTAGCTCACTTTTTTTTTTTTTTTCAAATGCAGTTACAGCCAGATAACTCCTGTCCAAAGAGAATTGTGGGCTGCATGGAGATATGGATGTTCCAACCTTCTTCCAAGTCTTCCTTCCCGTTACGTAGAAAGGTGGGAGAAAATGCAGAGGCCATGAAGTGCTGTCAGAGGTGGAAGTTCCTTTTTAGAAGGACAGAAGAATCAGTTGCTGTGCTCATATTGCTACATGAATTGCAGCTCTAGCAATGAACTTTAAAGAATTCAGAGTTCCCTCTTCCATCCACCCTGTTGTTTGTTAGCCCATGTGTATGCCCTAGAGGCCTCCTCTCGACTTCCAGCTACTGCTTCAAAAGGCTCCTGGTGTCCCGGAAGTCCTGAATTGTATCTGTCAGCTTTGAGTTATTTGCTGTAGTCTGAGTGGTTTGGAGACAAAGGCATAATATATATTTCCTTTGTGCTATCAGATTGAAACGACTGATTCTACTTGCATGTGAGGCTACACTGGAATCCGTATCTCCTTAAACGTTAACCGTAGTTACAGGACTTCTTCCCTGTGGCAAACAGCAAATATGAATTCCTGCAACTAATAATAAGGTTAATAAGGGGATACAGGGGGACGGTCCCGTGGTGTAATGGAGAGCACTCCAGCCTCTGAATCCCAAGGTTGCGAGTTCGAGTCTCAGTAGGGACTGTCTCTGGCAGTTCAATGCCTCCCTGCCATCCGATCCCGTCAGATCTCGGATGCTCATCAGGGTCAGCCCTGGTTAGTACCGGGTGCTGTAGATAGTCCCAAGGACTTCACTGTCACTGTCCAAGCTTGCTTGGCCGTGGCAAATGCACCTTCTGTGCACGCTGTGCCTCACCTAAAAAAATCCACTGCACAGGCTCGAAGGGCTCACCCACGTGGGGAGTGCCCTTCCCAAATCTTCATTCGCGAAGGTTGGCCATTATGTTATTATATAAGGGGATACAATTCCTATGAAACGTGAGGGGTTTGTAGGGTTTTTCTGTGTGTGTGTGTTGTTTTGTCATTGTGCAAGCCTATTCTCTTGTGACACATTCAGCAGGATTAAGTTTTTCTACAGCAAAGGCAGTACTTTCAGAGTCATGGTAGGCAAATTTACAAATACGTACATGATATCTAACCAGGGAATAAGAAGCCTATTGGGCTGTAGCCAGCCTCCCTTACCAGTGAGCATGAAATTATAGCAGCTAGGATGTGTGAATCTGTTGCTTCTGTTTTACACAAGAAATTCTGTGGTGTTTATTATGTCTTGCCTGGAAGAATCACTATGATGAAGTCAAACTGCTTACCTACATTAATAACATACTCAGGTTGAATTTAACTGTGAATTCGGAGGTTTATAACTTATAAATTCTACATATTTTGTTGACTATGTCTCTACTTGCATTAATAAATTCATTATCAATAATTACAGGAACTACAAGGAGCCTACAAGTCAGTACTGAGACCAGACCCTGGATATATCAATATTTTATAGGAATTCATATTAAATCACTATGGAATAATTTCACTGCTACAGGCTGCTAAGTGGGAATCACAAGACCCAGTGTTCCAAATGAGAGGAATTTGAGAATCTGACAGTAAAAAACATTTAAGAGAAAAAAGGTTATAGCTAACATATGTATCACAAATATATCTCTTTCCTTTGCATAGGTACCAAGCTGACATACTGAGTTAGGCATTCAGGGAAGATTTGATTTCAGATCAGAAAAATGCTTTTAGCATATGAGTATTTCAGCTAGTCCCTTGCAAAAAGTTCACCTATATCTTTCCTGTAGGACTGTCAGGATTTTGATCCGTAGATATAACACAGAATGGAAGCTGTAATTTTTTTCTGGAAATTCCTACTAGTTTCTTTGGAGTTCTATTATTTATAAAAAGATCACAGTAACACAGGCATTGCTACACAGTTATTTGGGATGAGATTTTGCAGATTATGTTTGTGCTGAGATGCTTCTAGTGCAGCAGGGACAGAAACAAGTGACAGGGAGACTGCCAGCTATGCTGAATGTATGGTGAAAAATACCTCTTCCTTCCTGTATTCTCAATTTGCTATTAGGAAGATTGATACTGGTTTCTCATGTTAACTACATACAGCTACATTAAGAGCCATAAACTCTTACTGAATTACTTCCTTTCAACACAAATAAGTGTGTAAACTCAATCCATCTGTTCCGCAGCCAGGGAATGCTTATATCACCAATCTCTCTCTCTTTCCTGTAACTTTCTCTTGAACTACAGTTTTGATTTTGATTCCAGGAGTGGTAAAGACAAACGAACCTGTACTGTAAACTGCTACATGAATCCAAACTGTATTTTTTTTAGATTGAGGAGCACTATACTGTTTATCATCATCATGACTAGGCTTCATGAATGAAGATTTTGGAAATCACGTGGGTGTATCCTTCGAGCCTGTGCAGTGGATTTTTTAGGTGAGGCACAGTGTGCTTGGAACTGGCCCCACCCTTTAACACCTCAGGTTCACCTGCCACGGCGGAACGAGCTTGGACAGTGGCAGTGAAGTCCTCAGGACTAGAATCTACAGCCCCCAGTATTCCCAGGAGTTCTCCCATCCAAGTACTAACCATTGGTGACCCTGCTTGGCTTCCGAGATCTGACAAGATCGAGCATCAGGGTGGCATGGCTGGAGTTATGCTATGTAGTTATAACTATGTAGTTATACTGTTTACAGTTTAATAAAAATAACAGTGCTCTTACAGAACTAAAGCAGATGTTAACACCAATCTAACATGGTTAATTGGTTCTTATATTTTGATGTGTTGAATGAGATGTCAACAGAAATAATAGTTGTGAGATAAAGAGCTCAGATCTGAACAGATAGATAACCAGATATTACCTCTTGCCGGCACTTAGAATTTTATTGAGAATTTTATTGGGTTTTATTTGTTTGTTTTTGTTAAGTATTTCTGTAATTTGCTGGTTTTCATTTTCTAGGGAAACAGTGTGAAAAGATGTTGTCCTTTTCATTTCTTAAATGAGAAATGCCTACAGTTAGTATCTTTCACTAAGGGCAGTACACAGTCCTGTAGCTGTTCTTTATAAGGAGTACATTTAATTATTACTGTGCACTCTATTCTGACCTTTTTATTGGTGCCCTGTATGTCCTTTTCACTACATCTGGGATATGCTAATAAGACTCCTGACACAGACTGAAATTTATTGATCACATTATCCCTGAAATGCCTTTTTTTTTTAGCACTGGCTCAGCTCCCTGTTCATTGTGCTGATTTAAAAATATGATTCCATACCAAACAGTGCATGTCATTATTTGGCATGAGCTTATGAATTCATGCCTGAGTCAAATGAGTCCTGCTTCTTTGCTGTGACTCCCTTCGTGCAACATACACATTTTATTTCACTGAAGAGTGTCTGAAGATCTTTCAGAACATCCACCTTCTGTTTTGATGCATGGGAGTAGCTGATAAATGCAGGAAAGATTAAGAAATTTGTTTTCTGATAGTCTAGATCCACCCATCTATACTGATCATTTATACTGATAGCATCATTTATACTGATTTATAACTAGCTTCTAATTTAGATTTTTTTTTTTTTTACGGAGGAGTCTCTGAAGAGAAATAGAATCATACTGCACTGTCTGACAAAAATTTTCAGGGAACTCTAACAAGTGACAAGACCAGGTCTTGGATTCAGAAAGGAAAAATGTGACTTAGAAACATCTTAGCTCCTTTCTCCACTTCTGAGGTCTGTCAGCTGATTACAGATGTTCTAGTCCTAATGTATTAGAATGTTCTATTGGCTTGGTGATAGGCGTTTTCATTATGCCCCTATGTTTGCAGCATCTTGGAAATGCTTTTTGGATGCTCTACACGACATACCACACCATGCACATTTGTTACAGTTAATGCAATTTTGGACATAAGTTTTGTCATAGGTTGTATCTAGGGAAAAAGTGGCAGCTTTCCAATTAAATGCTCCCTTATTCCATAAAATGAACATTAGGCTTCCACACAAATCAAAGCTCTCTTGCAAAATATGCAAGTGGTCTTTGCCCTAAGTGTTGGAAGCTACATGAGAATTGTTTATCCAGTAGATTTTCATGATTTCAAAAGAAAACTTGACAGATACTGTCTTAATTAAGTCTAACAAGAAAGACTAAGCACAATCTTAAGCTGACATTGAAGTCTGGATGTATTTTTGTGCTGAATATATTTAAATATGCAGAAATATTTTTGCCTTCATATTATTTACCTTTCATTTTTATTCTGTGAAAGAAGTCAAAATTGAAAAGAAAACACAATTTGATTTATAAGAAATTTTGAATCATAATCTGGGCATCTGTTTGGCTTCTTGATCTGAAAGTTTTACAGCTAACAAAGTCATTGACTTATATGTTACTACAGACTGAATATCAAGACTAGCGCTGTTAAAACCTTTTATCCACAAAGGGTCTATTGTTTTACATTTTCATAGCAGAAACAGAAATTTGAAGAAAAATAATTCATTCCGACACATCCAAACAACTCATCATACCGTTATCTTTTAACCTTTTCTTGAAAGATAAATCAAGAGAAAAGGCTAAAATTACATTTTTAGCTTCAGACACAAGGTTAGGACCTATCCATCTCCAGAGGAACAGTTGTGGTTTAGCTTGACAAAATGCCAACTGCCCAATACAGAGTTAAAGGGTTCCCCTCAAGGAGAAAGGGAGGGAGGAAAGAAACCCTTAGAAATGGAACTTTGAAATGGCAAGGTGTTTATATTTACACAAAAGAAAAGAAAATTTAAAACAAAGCATGATATAACATGTATATGTATAAATCTGAAAAGAAAGAATAACACCTTCATGGAGTTGTCCGACTTAATAATACAGATTCCAACCACCCAAACCCCAGAAAACCTCCCAAAAATTCTTTCAGAGAAACCTTCCAGCAAGAGAAAAGAGAAATTAACAAGAAAATGATCACCTCCCTCGATAAACACAATGCGGATGGCGTCAAGGTCTTATCTCAGGAGAGGCAGAGCAGCACATCCTCACGGGGCTGAGGTGAAGGCCAAAAGAGACAGAAGCTCCTCCTCTCTCTCTTTTTATACCCCTTGACACTTCTTGATGATGTTAGATGATATGAAATACCTCTTTAGTTGGTTAAGTCAAGTGATGCCTGTCCCTTCTAATCTATGTCACATCCTTTGGGCCTGCTGAATGAGGCCTGCCTGAAAACTAAAGCCAAAACTACCACAGGAACTGATTCATAAAAACTAAATTGTAGGTACTGCAACTACCTTAAAAAATGCACATTTACAAAATGTGGAATTCCCTCCTATCCTAATTTAAGAAAGAAATTCTTCTGTACAGTGTATATTTTATGTTAAGTGATGGTAAGAGCATGGCCACCTTCTCCAGCTGCTGTGGCCTGTTTTCCTTTTCCCCAGCAGCTGGAGCCCTATTTGAGGAGCCAGGATCACTGTCCAGCCTGAGGGACCTGTTTGCAGGTACAAACAGTAACAAAGCTACACAATTCTGCGACAGACAGACAGACAAACACACACACACAGACACACGCATGCAGGACACCGGCATGGCAGGTCACACAGGCTGTCACAGTCAAGACACTGTTTTGAGCAGTACCTGCATACAGGGCTCACGTAAATAAAAGCACAGGCAGCCAAGCTCATCCCTGCTCTTGGGCTGGCAGAGGCAGGTGCTACTGGTGCAGGCACACACATGACACTCTCCAGATTCACAAACACATGCATATTTCTGGTTCCCTCAAAAACTGGCAAGGCCCTCTGTTCACCTGGCACTCCTGCCTGTGTCATGGCCCCCTTACTCACACACGGGTCCCCTCTTTGCTGGCTGGTCCATCTTGGCAATCACTGCACACATGCAGCACTCACACACTGATCTCACAGGCACCCCACAATCACGGGTCACCCAGATAGCAGTGTAGACCCTCCATCCATCTGATACCCCTGCTCCCCAGCTTGTCATCTGATCCAGTTTAAAGTTTGCCAGTGAATATCCGTGCCCAAAGACCCAGGAGCCAGCACATGGCACATGGGCCTGTGGTCCTGCCCCATGCACTAGCACTGAGCCCTTCACTCATGCTGGTGCCCTGAGTGGCTGTTTTTTGGGACCTGCACCCTTCCCACCCCAAGGCTTGATGTTAAAGATGCCAACTCATCCCAGTTGCTGAAAGCACACTTGCTCCCATAGCTGACACCACAGGTCAGGGACACCCACACCTATAGTCTAACTCCAGTAGCTGGCACCAATTTCCACTCACACATACACAGGTCTCACCAGTAGCTGCCATTCAGTCACTGTACTGCACACATACACACAAGATAGAGTTACACAGAGAAATTACTAAAAGGTTTAAAAAAATATGAGAGGACAGGATAGACTGAGGTGATCAGACGCAGGGCTCAGTCAGACAAGTGTGCTCACTGACCCCATTTTACATGTAGCCTCTCTTTTTTGTACCACTTTCTGTTTACCTCTGCCTTTGGTCTTCCATGTTTGCCCTTACCCTGCCCATTGCCTCACCAGCTGGCATAGACACACTGACCTTCTCCCACATACTGGACATCAGGATCATATCCTTATCAATTTCAGCATTCTGGTCTGCCTGCTGTTTCCTGAAAGCCCATCAATTAGTGATAATGACCAGGTTTGTTTCATGTTCTTTTTGTAAACATTAATTGCTCAGGTTTTGTGTCTCTGTATGTTGTTTTCCTTCCTTTCCTTATCCTTCCAACAAAATAAAATAAATCTTCTCAGTCTCCATATACCCATGTTTGGGTGACTGACCACGTTTGTTTATATCACAACCCCTCTTACCTGTGTGGTCAAGTTTGTCTCTGTGTGTTATTGTTTATGGGTCTTTTGACCAAATAGCCTTAATAGAGCAGACAAGCTCCTTCCATATACCATCATATGGTATTTTTGACCAGACTAAAGCCACTTCAGAGAATACACACGTAAATCATACAACACAAGAAGAAAGAAGGTATGTTATTGAAGATGTACTTTTATGAAAACAATTTGTATTAGTATGACCTTATATAAAGCAGAATCATCCTAAAGTTAATGATGTCAAGCGAGGAGTATCGTAAATGGAGGAAAAGGTTCTGTAAGGGTTTTTGAACAACTCCTTTGATAAATCTCTCAAATGAACTGACTATTTCTCTTATGTGCAAACACAGAACTCTAAAACTCTTACCTGCTTTTTCAGATTAAAATCAAAGCTGAAAATATTTACATAAATACACTCTATACAATTGGTTAAAAACACAATGTATGTTTATATTTAAACACATAATTTTAAGTATAAATGCTTATTCCAATATTTCTTTTTTTTCAATAATGTTTTATGACAAAGTAATTATGTCAGAAATAGATTCTGCTACTTCCTATAGGCATTTCCCCAAGGAACTCAAGTTTAGGAGAAAAAAACACCTTTACAAAGCATTAAATTAACTGAAAACTATGAAGTAACCCTGTAAACCTCTGCTCATCCAATGATCTACACTAAATGTTTTCATATAGGCAATAAATATGTATTTATACAGGTGTTGATAAAGCAGAGTAACGGTAGTTTCTTTTGTTCTCTGATCTCTGACATATTTTTCCATTTCTTCTTTAATGACTACCTTTACTCAGTCTCTTTACTTCATTTCCTTCTACTTTCTTCTCTTTCTCCTGGACTTCATTGTTATATTAGGTATTATTTTCTTTCTCACAGCTATAACTTTGGAAGCAGACTCTTCTGGGAGAAGGATTTTGTCTTTCTGTGTTCCCGAGGGTCTAGTTATGCTCCCTATAGTGCTGTCCCTGGTGACTATTTTGTGTAGACTTGGAAAATATATGTTTTACTTTTGTATTTTACCAGTGAAAAAACTGGTATCAGCTACAGCAACACTAATAGCAATATTGAAAACCTTCAGGGAAAAAAGATGAAATCCACCACAGAGAGGTCAATAAGCAAAATCCAAGATGACATTTTAGGACAAACATATTAAATGTTGCAATATCCAGATGCAAATTTGTAGATTGAAAGAAGTTAAGATGGAAGAACCTCCATCTTATCTTGCACTGTCACCCTGCAATGGGATTACAAATGAAAAATTTTCCAGTTTTTCTTGCACTGCTGTATATTTTGAAATCAAGTATTAGATCCTCCTTTTTATTTTGAGTAAAATTTAAATACGTGAGTAGAAAACCTGTGCCAGTACACAGAGGAATTAGATATTTCAAAATGCTCAAATGTGGATTAGGGGTGTAGGAAATAAGGAGGACCAAAAAGCTAGTATCCTAAATCCCATTGATTTTCAGTCTCAGGACTCTCACTTACCTGCAGACAGATGTGCTTATCAAATTAAAGAGACTGTATTTTATTGAAGGATCTATAGCTATTACTGCCCATGGGCCACTATTTCCTGCCAACTCTTTATATAGAGAGTTTTATGAATCATGCAAGAAATTGGTGATAAAGGTAAAATATCCATTTCAGTCCAATGCTTTCAGATCCATAGCTCACCATGACCACTTGTTATTGGCTAATTATATAACAAAGCTGCATCACTGTGCAAATCAAAGTATATGATTCATGAGGCAAGGACAAAAAAAAAGAGCAAAGTGGAAGTGTAGCTGAAGTGCAATTGTTATGAATGATAACTTAGGAAGAAGGCAGAGCAGATCCTAATTGTACAGTTTTCTAAGCCAGTTTCTTGCTGGAGTCAGCCATTCATTGCATCATTGCATTCCCCGCTGTGTCAAAGCTGTGGAAGGCTGGGTTCACTTTGCTGCCAGCTCCACAAAGAGAAGCTGGGGCAACAGCTACTGCTACAGAGTGAGAAGACCCTCCTATCTAAAGCTGACACAGTTCTCTCTTTTTTCTCCTACTCCCCCCAGCTGTGATGAAGAAACTATGAGTCTTGTCTATCCACTATATCCTTTCTATGGCATAACTGGCCCAGCCACTACTCTCCATTCTTGCAGTAGAAAAATTACACTTCATTCATAAACTCATTAAACAGCTTGAGAAGTCATCCAGAATTTCAAACCCTGCTCAGTGGGCTATTAATGCCTTTAATACTGGGTAACAATTGAGAATTTCTAAGTTTTTGCAACCTGGCACTCTCAAAAATGAATTTGAAATGACTCAAGACAGGTTTTCAAATTGTGAAGTGTAATGGCAGCTATCAAAATTTTAAAAATGCCAAAAAAGAGAACCTTCTGGGGTTTCAATTTTCATTTTTATTGAGAGCAGAAGAGACATAATAACAGCTTGGTGTTGGCTATTTATGTACAAAACTTTGTTTTTTTCAGTTTAAGAAGGATTTTTTTTTAAAAAAGACTGTACAATCAGAAAAGATCCTGTTTATTTAGAAAAATAGCTGATAGAAAGTAGTGAGCATTGTCTCAGTTACTAATAAAAAGATATTTTTCCTTGTTTTAAATAATGGAAGTGTGCAAAACACAGCAGAGAGATTCTTTATTGCTAATTCCTGGCATGCAAGTTTCTTTAGGTCCTGGAAGATTGCATTAGTCACACTAACAGCATGTCATATCTGAAATGGTAAGGAAACAAAGTAGGAAACTCACCAGCAGTGACACATTGCAATACAGCCTAGCATGAAGCAATATATCAGCACATGTAATGGATAGAACCAATTTATCTATTTATCCTATAATCCTTTAAAGGAGCAATTTATTTAAGCTATGTATTGGGAATGTTTTAAATAATTTTTAAAGAATCTGCACAACAGCTTCCTATATTGTATATCAAGCTGCTACTACTCAGAAGTTTTGGGGCCAATTCCTGGTTCACATGAGAGGAGTGTTACCAGTATCATAAAATAGATGCAAACATATGTTATGAAGTTAACGCTAAGATAGAAGCAGATTGGGCTGACAACATCCTGGAGGACTGCATTAATGACTCATTTGCATAAAGGCACTTCAGTGGAAAACTTTATATTCAGTATACTAATTTTCTCAGCCCAAAGAGAGATCATTTAAAACAGTTGTGAAAAGATGATATCTCAGAGAACTGGTGGGTTTTGATAAGTATTTCCTCTACTATGTCTCAGGAGTTTTTCCTATGTCTTCCTCATACTCTGTTCCAGTACTTTTCTAATATCTAATTTCCTTTCTTTTTAGTACAGTGAGACAGAGACCTGCTCTTTAGAAAGATATTTTTGTATGTCAGATTTCTTCCAATTTTAAGGACCTTCTAACTGCAAGGAAGTTAGTTTTTGCAAGGAAGTCTGTATGTGTTTGTTTCTGTGGTTGTGTGTGTGTATACAAACAGTTTCTTCCAGAATTTCCAGATTTGACAGTGGGAAAGCCAAATAGTCAAAAATCTCATTTTTTTGTGATGATTATTTCTTTGTTGTTTGACTTCCTTTTTACCAAGATGCTTGAATATTTAAAGATAGAGTTGAAAGGGATTTTGCAGCACAGGTGTACCACTTTAAACAAGTACTTTTCTGATACCATCTTTAATATTTTCTTGGGGGAAAAAAGGGTTATTTTGACAAACATTCTATAGTTCTTATTCAGATAACTGAACATTTACTTTAAGAAAATCACTTTTAAAGCAATAAGCATAAAAATTTGGAATCATCTGGAATTTCCGTATTTCAAAATTGGTCATGAATATATATAGTTTGTAAAAAGCATGGAAGTAAATAATTAATTATAATTATCTGCCAATTTTACATTGGTGTCTATTCCCTGATAATTATGGGTCTCAGATGTCTCTTTCTTATGTTTTTAAATAAAATTGTAAACCATTAAGATACCCACAAGCCTTTGGCTTATTCCAACAAAATTCATAATATTTTAATAATTTAGGATTTGTATGTAATCCAAAAGCTGCCACCAATGATGTTACCAAAGAAAAGAATCTCCAATGAAATACCTTGGGGAGAATTAACATACTGAGGATTTACATTGAGTGTCAAAAGAAAACTCATGAGAGATACAAAGTAAAATCCAGTAGAGATTAATATCTGAAAAAAAATGTGTGGGTTTGCTAGGAAGATGTGGCTTGACATGAAAAGGTATTGTGAAATATGCACAACAATTTGAATAAAATTGTAACCATGTTATTCATGCAAGAGGACTCAGAAAAGAATGAGGCTCGTAAGTCAATGACATATGATTTTCAGGGAATTAGAGATGAAATTAAAAGCTAATTTATCAAATTTTTATCTCTGGAAATTCCAAGAAAGATAAACATTTTCTGTTCAGTTTCCTTGTGAAGGATTATTAGATAGACTTTTGATTAATTAACACACATTTAAATTTCTACAATGAAACAGTTCCCATGTGTTTGCATAAGTACCTTTCTTCAGGCCAGATTAAAAAAAAAAAAAAAAAAAAGAGACATAAAATTGAAATGCTGTTATGGAAAAAGGACACCAACTCTTTTTAAAGTGAAACCTTAGAGCAGGTGGTAGCCGCTTATAGCTTTCAACTTTGAAAACAAGTATTCACTTCAGGCTGCCTTGCCATGGTCACATGTGGCTGACAGTGGAACTCTGCCAGTGGACAGGAAACTGAATAATTTAAGTTTCCAAAGTGAAATGAGGAAACTAACAATCACTCCAGTTAGTTTCTACCTGTAGCCCTTGTGACTTGTCACTTTAAGAAGACGGGTAATTCTCTCAAAAGGAAAAATTCAAGTATTTATCCAGTGCTTTGGCCTTTCTATATGTTTGCTTCTAGAGAAGTATTATTTGTGTTCTCAGACATCACTTAATTTAAAACCTTTTGATCCTGCTATATGTATTATAAATAAATGTTAAAAATAATCGTAGTTTAGTGTAAAATATGAACAATTTACAATTTTTTCCCCCTGAACAATGGTCATTACCTGAATTCCTACAAAGACCAAATATCTAGAATTTAAAGACACTTTGGTTCCAGTACTATGACACTTATTTTCTACAAGTGTAGAAAAAAAGAAACATTAGAATGATCTGTATTTTGCATATTTTATGAAATCCACCTGGGAAATACAAAGAGTCAGATTTTCATACTAGGCCCTTTCTCTTCCATGTAAACTAATACTGAAAATAGCAAATAATTATAACATGGTCATGACTCTTCTATAATTGTTGTAAGGTGGCAAGGACAAACTATGACAGAAGGTAAAAGCTCATTCTCGCAAAGACAGCTAAATCCATGAATGAAGTTGTACCATCAGGTTTTGTAGTAATTTTGCATTCTTTTCCACTGAAAAGACCTTTCAGAGCCTTGGGATGTGACCAACTAATCCACTTAATACATATTTAATTATCTCAGCATTCTGTTTTATAATCCTCCATGAACTACTTAGGTGTGAACTAATACCTTCTCATCACAGAGCTTAGAATACAACCTGCACAAAATTTAATCAAGGGGAAAATTAAAGTGGAACAATATAAGAAAAATTATATCATCTTTGTGCTAGCAGTTTTGTCCATTTACAAATATTCACAGAACGTATATGAATAACATTTTACTTATAAACTTAATTTCGTGATAAATTCCAATGATATAAAGGGTCTTAAATAATAATTATGATCTCATAAAAATTGTAAATGTATGATATGTTAATATTTTAATTAAAAATATGGGATTCATTGGGTAGAAAAGCTACCTTTTTTAAAAAAAAAATATATATTGTATATTGCCTTGAGCATCTTGACCTATTGCAGTTAAATTTGTAAGGTCAATAGCAAGTACTGCAAGAGCACTATTTGAGTGCTACTGATGTGATTAATGCTGTTAATTATAATACATCTAATACAGATATTGAAGTGTAGTAAATTGGATAGGTGTCAAGTGTTTGACCACAGCTTCAACAGTAAATGTTGGATTGGCATGAAATTTTGTACAAGTGCTGGAGACCCAGAGGAACACAGGATTGAGAACAGTCATCTTGAGTAAGAAACACTTCATGACCTTTTGCGACAGTTATTGTTTCATCAAAACAAATTGTGTATTGCAATGTTTCTAACACATCAATTTTTGTAAGACTATCTTACTATTCTATCCTTAGTTGAAAAACAAAATAAGCAATCCCCCCCAGCCCGCCCCACCTTGACTTCATTAAGAATGATTACAGGCATGTACTTTCAGAGATGGGACCACAGTCCCACCTAAGATTTTAGTTTAAAAAACTAAAACCTAAGATTTTTGGTTTACATTCATATTCTGACTATGGAATTGTTGTCGAAATTTTTAATAACACTTCAGAAACCAAACTGACTAAACTCATTTGTGAACTATTTTGAAGTGTTGTTAAGTTATAAAAGGTACTGCATAACATTTGCGTGATTCGAATCTTACATTGCTTTACCTCTGTTCACTAGGAGTGACTAGATATTAAACTGGAATATACAGCTTCAGGAGCACTGTTGCATCTTTATCTTCTTCAGCTTTCTTTCAAGTGCCACAGAAGTATTACATTCAGCTGTCTTTGTGTATATACCTGAAAAAGACATCAATAAATATTTGATACATATTCTCAGCAGTTTATAGTATGTAGAATTTGTATTTATTGATCTTTTTCTCCCACAGTGATCTTTCTCTTACTTGACAGTAGTTATGTCAATCTGTTTAAACTTGAAATGGATCTTGTTCAGATCTAAAATGAATTTGTTTTGAACTTGAAATGGATCTTGTTCAGATCTAAAATGAATTTGTTTTGATTTCATTATGTATAACTTTTCCCTGACTTTGAAATCCTGGTTGGATAGTCTTTGGTGGTGCTGACTGGGGTTACTTTTACTCTTCCAATACTCTCCTCCAAGCCACCATGGGGAAATGAGCAAGTGTCTGGGGAGTGCTTAGTTACTGATTGGGGTTGAACCATGACAGTCCTTACAGAAGACATAGAAGTAGCTATATTCTGCAGATTCTCTTTTAAAAGGTTTCCTGGATGGATCTTAGCCCTCCTGAAATCATAATGAAATAAATATGCACAGGCATACTGTGACACATGGAGATTAGTGTATGCAGCCAAAATTACGACCTTGACCATAAGTGGTGAGGTATTTGCTCTGGAAAGTACTTTTACCTGCAACTGCCAAAACAAAAGTCAATTATGTTTCTCTATTGCAATAGGTGAAGTCAAAGATAATAATAATGGCCAATCTTCACGAACGAAGATTTGGGAAGGGCTCACCCCGCATGGGTGCGCCCTCCGAGCCTGTGCAGTGGATTTTTTAGGTGAGGCACAGCGTGCGCAGAGCTGGCCCCACCGTTTAAGTCCTAAGGTTCATTTGCCACGGCCGAGCAAGCTTGGACAGTGACACTGAGGTCCTTAGGACTATCTACAGCACCCAGTACTAACCGGGGCTGACCCTGCTTCGCATCCGAGATCTGATGGGATCGGATGGCAGGGAGGCATTTAACTGCCGGGGGCGGTCCGTACACTGAGACTAGAACTCGCGACCTAGGAGCCAGAGCCGGGAGCGCTCTCCACTACGCCACGGGACTGCCCCTAAGTTAAAGATAACCTTGTTTTGTATGGGCATTCAAAATCTTTAGAGTAGAACATTCAGACTCTGATCAAAGAAAGATAGAAATTCACTGCATTATCTCACTTTAAAAGTCTGTTTTTTAGTATTTGTTTTGTTTTTTTTTTCTTTTATGACCAGAATTGTCCTGCTGAAAATATCCATTGTCTCAGCATCATTGCTTACTATTTGGACTACATTGTCCTTTCTGCCTACATTCAAATTGTGCAGCATTGCATCCATCCATAAACTGTGTATTAGAAAAACCTGGCAACATAAATGACATTGAACTTCAAGGCTAAGCTTTTACTATTTCCTTCATCCTGCAGATAACAACAGTTTTCACCGATAACTGCCTCAACCCTGAATATAACCTGGCATTTTCTATTAAAAAAATTCCCTATGTTGTGTAACTCTTCTGCTCATTGTGCTGATCAAAATCTTGACCATAGCCATGAATGTTATCAAACATCTTATCAAGACTTCCCTTATTCAAACATGTTATTATAGGAACATTCTGAGTTCTAAAATTTTTACGCCTAATATAACATTTTATGTACTTGAGCTTAACTGCAAGTTCTTAAAACAAACAAACAAACAAACAGACAAAAAATCTTTTAAAGAAAATCTGGATTACAAACAGCACATAAGATGATTTTACATAAATCTGATTTTTTTCAATCTCATATGATAGGGTTTATGGGTTCATAATAGTCTTTAGTGACTACCAGTAAATTTCTCCTCATGCTTTAATCAAGTAAGAGAACACCTAACACAGTTGACATTGCAGTGTGTGAGAGCTACTTTCCAAAATTCAAGCGATTTTATCTCTTAGTTATCATATGGTATAGAAAGAGTTTATTGAAATAAGGAATTTGGGAATGAAAGCTTGTCCTCTGAGAGCAAGTGCCATGAGTGCCAAGTCAAGAGAAAGAGTTGTATGAATCTATTTATTGTAAGGACTTGATGAGATCTCCACTAAAAAAAAGAATGTGCCACACATGCCACTATGTTGAAGGAAAACCTGGAATCACTTCGGTGGAAGAATTGGAAACAGATTGTCTACGTTTGACCCCCTGATATTTGTGCATTACTTCAGGCTTTTTGTGCTCATGGTTGAATGATTAGGTGTTTCAGGTGCATGACTCTAAGTAGTCCTTTTGTCTTTTTTCTGGCAATAAAAGTTTCTTGGTAACTGTATTTGATATGAAACTGCATGTTTACTTGATTAAAATCTCATATGTGAGAAGTGAGGTTTGCCTGCTAAGTGATTCCTTTTAAAAAAAAAATCATATAATTTTTGAATTATATCCCTTTTTACCTCTTAAATCAATACCAATCAAATGATACAGAGTGATAAAATGCATTTCCATTCAGCAGAATTGTTTTACTAAAATTAAATGGATTTCCTCTCCGTTTCAAAAGTGTTATATAGTACAAATAGAACAAATTAATTATACTCTCACTCAGAGAAGAGGCAACGGCCAAATCATGATGTCACATGCAATCTTGTTAACAGGCTATCAAGCAACAATAGCTGTTATTAGTCTCATCTGTTTTATCTCTACGAGTGTGTGGCAGTGGTTTATAACTAAGTTTCAGTTTCTAAAATGATGGTCTTTTCTAGTAAAACAAGTGAGAATTGTAGATAGAGCCTAAATCCTCAGCCATCCAATAGCTTCAGTGGGAGCAGCGAGAGTAAAAGTTTGACCATGACTTTTACTAATCTGTGTATCTTTACATTAATTTCTTTATGAACAAATTGAAAGACCTCAGTTTGGTACAGTTACTGAATAAATTGCAAACTTCAATATTTTTTCCATAGCAGATTTGCATTTTCTGATCAACCTTAATAATTTTAAAATATTTTATTTCTTATCCACTTCTAATTCAGGAAGTTCTGTGTGGTAGTTTTGGCTTTAGTTTCAGTTTAGACCTTATTTAGGCCTCAGTTTTAGCAGGCCTCAAAGGATGTGACATAGATTAGAAGAGGCAAACGTCACCTGACTTAAGCAACCAAAGAGGTATTTCATGTCATCTGACATCATCAAGAATTGTGAAGGGGTATAAAAAGAGAGAGGGAAGGAGTTTCTGTCTTTTTCGGTCTCTGCCCCAGCCATGGGAAGACATGCTGCTCTAATCCTGAGATTAGGCCCTACTGCTCTCTGTGGTGTTGTTTATCTAGGGAGGCGAACATTTTCTTGTTAATGTCTCTTTTCTCTTGCTGGGATGTTTCTCTGAAAGGTTTTCTGGGGTTTGGGTGGTTGGAATCTGCATTATTAACTCGGGTGACTCGATGGAGGTGTTGTTATTTCTTTTCATATTCATATACATATATGTGTGTTACATCATAATCTGTTTTAAATTTTCTTCTGTGCAAATACAAAAACCTTACCATTTCAAAGCTTTATTTCTAACTTTTTTTCCTCACTCCCTTTCACTGGGTGGAGATCCTTTGACTCTGTACTGGACAGTTGGCATTCTGCCAAGCTAAACCATAACATTCTGAAATGTTGCGAAGCACAACAGGTAAAATATGTTTGGATATTTCTGGAACAGATGGACAGATAACTTGTCCATATTGGCCTTTAAACTACTTTTCAAAGAGAAATATTAAACCTATAGACCATTTGACCAAAATACTGTTTTATCTAAAATATTTTTTAACAAACGAAGCAAGTGTGTATTCGCTTCATGTTGCAACAAATTGATGTAAAGGGGGAATGTTTTTCTTGATATCTACCTAGATTTTTTCAATATCCCTGTGGCTTGCAGCTTCGAACTGTTTCATATACATATATATATACATATACATATACATATACATATACATATACATATACATGCACATGCACATGCACATGCACATACACATACACATACACACATATAACTATACACACATACATATATATGGCATTACATATTTTCAGATTAATTTCTGGCTGTTGTGCAAAAGCCCTGACACTAAGCCTTTGAGCAGTATGCAGGACTTGCACTCTGGCTCCAGTGTGAGTGGAAGCTATACTTGGGCATAGAGTAAAGAACTAAGCTTTATCCTTTGCAGTCAGCAGGGAGAATTCCAAGAATGCTTTTTTTCTGGACAGTATCATATTCAGTTATGCTGAGAATATAAAACCACTGTAACTCTTGGGGAAAATAAAAAGTAAAATTCTCCTTTCATCTTGCTGATCAGGCAACTCAACACATACCTGCTTTGCTGACAGTTGTGAGCAGTAATGATGGTTTCTCAGCAGCCTCCAGCATGTAATAGTAGACTTCTCTGCCCCACACTCCATCGTCTGATTATACAACTGTGCCCCACTGATTATACTTCTGTGCCCCACTGAGTTAGGACAGAACAGGTTAAACAATAGTGCAGTATGTCAGCACTTCTACAAGATAAAAATGCTTATGCATTATTTAGGAGCTGTCTGGTTTTTAACACCTTTCTTTTTCTTTTTCTTTTTCTTTTTTTTTTTTTTTGGTCAGCTAAAGAGGGAGCATTTGAGACTTTAATTAACTTGACTCATTCTAGATTATTTTTAAAAATTCTTCCATTTGAAGCTAAGACTTTGAGTATATAAGCTTTCTTGTTTGTGTTTTTGTTTTGTTTTGTTACTTTGTTAATATCTTTATTCTAATGCAGGAGAAACCAATACTGCAATGAAACATGCAACTTTATGAAATCTTCAGTGAATTAGAGAAAAAATATTCATGAAGAAAAAAATCAGGGTATCTATGACACTTCAGCAGATAAAGGGCAATCCCCAAATCCACACAGATATTTATTTAGAAAAAAGTTCAAACTAGAATTCTCAATTGTATCAGTTCTTAGCACTGAGATTATTTGAGCTGTAATTCTCTGATCAGCTTTAGAGACTTCCAATAAAATTTGGTGGGAGTATGAAAGTATTACCTTGCTCATCCCTTGCAGCTACTGTCATACACAGGTATCTCTATTGCTTGTCACTTAATCCTACATGTATAATTTATTCTACATGTCCATTCAATAAAATGTCAATGTGCAGCAAGTGCAAATTCTTACAGAATGTAGTAGCTGTGACCGTGTTATTGTCCTAAATTAAGATTAGGATTTAAGAATTACTGTAATTCAGTCATAAAGAAATGACAATATGAGAAAACAAGTAATGAATTTCTTACTCGCTTGGTACCTGTATTGTTTCTTAAAATGCATATAACAACACATCCTCTGATTTTAATTTTTTTCCATGTTGACATTTCAAAAGAGTGAAAAAAGAAGGAAAACACAGAGAAAAAAAAATATGGCTTTTCTTAGTACTGAAAAATTATTTTTGGCATTCTCGGAACAGGAAATAGAGTCTGCTGTGCTTCTGAGTAAGATGAACAGCGTATTGAAGCTAATAGTTCAGAAGAGAAATGCTGTGTGCCACCTGAGAAGAGTAGCTTGATGTTTCTGCTTTGGAATTTAAGAGAAAGCCTCACATTTCCCTGTATTTGATTTGGATCAGGCAGCAGAAGGTAGATTCCGCAAGACATTTGACAGACACAAGGATAATGTCCCATCATATAAATTGTTAATTGGACAACAGGTCTCATCTGTATCCTAAAATAAGGGAGGGAGCACCTCAGAGACAGAGTACTTAGAAAGGTACTCACTGCTATGGACTCACAATTTCTGGCTCCCATTTCTATCTCACAACATTGACAATGCTTTTCTCTTCCCTTCACATAAACCCTAAACTCAAATGAAAATGACTGGTACTTATCAAAGAAAAGTCTTCTCGCCCAAAGCCATGTGTCTGAGAAGGAAGAAAAGAACTTCATTCAAACTTGCTTTGTTAATTTTGGAGAGCTTATCCAGCTAAAGCAAGGAAGGAATCCAACACTAATTATGTGACATTGTGAGTTCAGCCTGTAATGAAATTTTTCCTATCAAAATAAATTAATTTATGAATATAAAACAGCTATAGTGGAAAAAAATCATCTCCCTACCTCAGAAAACTCCATAATAAAATGCTGCAGTATAAAAAGTCTAAAATCTATTTGAAATAGACACTTAAACATTACATGATCAGTACAACTGTTAAATTATTAACATGAATACAGCTTCAAAACAGTTTTATAAGATAAATTATGAAGTGAATCTTATGAAAAATAAAGAAATAACTTGTCAAATGAGAATAAAACTTTTTCAGCATTGATAAATAACAGCAAAGGGGCATATCTGAACCAGGATTTTTAAGATTCCAGCAAAAAATAAAAACCTGTAATACTACAATAATATATTTGGTTTTAATCACTTGGGAAATAACTGGAACATTTGTCTGAAATTTGTAGTGTCACTTGAGCATCACTTTTACAAAACTAGTACACATTAGACACCTAACTGGGATATTTGATGAAGAAATGGTCTTTTTACAGTATTTATTTAGTAACATTCAAAAAATTATTTTCTCTAGAAGCAATTTTTTTTTCAAAAATTACTTCTGTGCTTAAAGATCTCATTTACTGTTACGTTGGGTTTTTTCTGGTCATAGTCTCATATGGCATGTTATTCTGGCACAAATTGCAATACATAATTAATAAGAACTGTTTTCTTATGAATTACAGGAGGGTGGTGGAGGCATGTGGACTGGCTGCTGAGCATCAAATACTATTTTGTCTAAATATTCCTATCAAGTTATTAACTTGTTCAGCTCCAAATTTTTTCTAAAGATGTATCTGCATGCATTTGCCTACATCCCTGATTTCATTGAAGCTAGCATTTACAGAAGCAGAAAAGTGAATATTCTCTGTAGAAGCAAAAATAAACAAGATGATACACAAGCTGAAGGAATCCTCAATGTGGCAACATACTTGGTGTTTGACTACTGGTTACCTGGCCACTACAAGGGCAATACAGGGAGAGCAGCTGAACAGTAACAAAACCATTCAGGTTAGCTGATCACAGGTAAAGGAAATTTTTGATGGAAAGGAAATGCTGGATTATTCCTTCACTTCAGCCTCTTCTTAAGAGACTGTACAGACAAAGCTGTGAATATATAATGAGAAAGATTCAGCAATTCTTAGTTGCAGTTAGAGTGTGTTAAACAGCATTATCTTACTTAGCAAATGGGAGGCAGAGACACAGATCTGCTCAGTGTTATATAATGAATCTGTTATTGAATCAGGAAATGAACACTGGTCTCCTGGAGGCAAGTCCCGTGCCTGACCTACAAGTCTTTTTACTTTTCTGAGAACATTTTCTTTCTCTTCTTTTGCCTTGTTTAAAGCCTTGCGACAAGTTATTACACCTCCTGTGTCAGGTCGGTGAGGAAATCTGGGAATCTGAATGTCATATTTGTAATGTATTGTGGATATTTCCACACATATTCCTGAGTATTGAAACAAAATATTTCCAATATACGATAAAATTCACATTACCCGAGTTTTCAACTGGATGACAAAGATCTTAAGTTCCATCAGGTGGACCTCTTCTATGAGTGTTGGAGTAAAGCAAAGGCCTTAGTTTCCATCACTTTAAGGGTGAAGAGAGAAGGTTTCAGTGGCATTTGTTGAAGGCCCTGAATTTTTGTCAGTTTTACAAATTGAATGGTAAGAACTAATTGCTCAGACTAATACTGCTTCACTTTATTTGCCTTTTCTCTGTAATGTCCCAGAAATGAAAATTATTGTACTTTTCACTGTTCTTTTGTGCAGGTATTTCTAACTGGCAGGCAAAGGGGAAAAGGTGTGTGCTGCTAGTGGTGACATGCCTCCATTTATATTTTCATGTGGCTTTGTTGGTTTGTTTTCATATGTTGTTCCTGTTCTAAAATGGACTACTGATGCCACACAAATTGTTTCAGGATTCACCTATCAATTTTTGTTCTGCTCTTTATTCACATGCTTTTCATGTTTTCTTTCTTAGTGTCCTTTCTCCATGTCTCCTGATCAGATAATTGTCCTTGTTTTATGTCTTCACTAAATTCCTCTCTAATACTCATACTGAAGTTTGTCACTTGATTTCATTTCTCTTTCTTGTCATCTCAGCTTTTAATTCAGTTTCAGTTCCACCTCGCGGTATTGCTTCTTATAGTGGTCCCTGGACCTCATCTTCTGTCCTCCTGAGATGTGGGGAAAGGCAAGAACAAGTCTACCACACAAAAAGTGTTTTGATAGAAGGTGAATATATTTATTTTTTGTAGTAGCATTGTTAATAACCACATTGATCAGCTTGATGTGCCAGGCGAGCTTGGGCAAGCTCAGTGACAGTCTGTGGAAACTTTTAGCTTTTTCAAAGTTCAGATTAATTTAAGAAAAAAATTAATGAAATATGCAGGTTATTACCTTGAAAATTGAATTTTGTGATATGGATTTTATAGACAGAAGGACAGAGGAAAATTTCATCATTTTTCTATATGAGGAAAAAGTCATCTCTATCTCCTTAGAAATGTTTTAGGTGTGAGAGAAATTCAGACAGAGTGGATAATCAATTACAAAGAAACAAAAATTGCTTGACTAATATGCATAGTAAGTGGTTCTGGTATTGTTTCTGCAGTACCTTCTTACAGAAAATATCAGCATCTATGAATATTCTCTCCATCACATTGGAATCTGAAAAGGACTGATTACTTACAAAATAGCACATAATCAGCAACAGCCATATTAGCTGATGGTAAGCTTTGAATGAAATAATGTGTCACTCTCTCTGGTATTAATTCTGTGGCTCATGTAAAAGCAAGTTGGAAAGTTCTTGGAATAAGACCGTTACTAATTCCACTCATGTTTATTGTTAAAATTTTGAAGAAAGATGAAAGCTAATGTCTAAATAGGAATACCTAAGCCAACTGCTCCCTCAAATATTTTTTTAAATGTACTTATTCTGTAGACTGATTAATCTTAGGTACAGCAGGATAGGACTATTCAGTTTCATTTTGAAATACATAAGAAAGTAAACTGGCATGAGCTTTTGTATGTGCATGTGTAGTATTGAAGGAGAGTTTTCCAGCTAATCATAAATATTATCTTGATGATTATATTGCCAATGGAGGAAGATAGGATCCAAGTAAAATTTTCAGATTATATTAAAATAAATTTACTTCAGGCTAGTTGTCAGTGTTTCTAGATTTATAATTCAGTAGGTAATAAGTTCAAAATGAAATTAAGAATTCTTGCTTGAGGATATCAGTGCAAAGGAGTAGAGAGTTAAAGATGCCTGGGACAACAACCTCCATGTATTTGTGATTGCATTTTCCTGAAGAGCAAGATATTTTCTGGACCACATTCAAGGAAATGTTGGGGGGTTCATCCTTTCAAACATCAGTGTTTGAGAAGTTCTATGCCAGTTGGCTTCAGTGACAGAAGAAGAGATTATGTCAGTTCAGTCACTGCATAAAAAACACTTTAAATACTGGGACTGTGCCATGTCATAATTTATAGATTTCAAGAGGATGGGATTCTTTTAAAACTCAGATTTTTCTACTGGTGTTTTAGGAATGGTATGTTCAAATGCACAGGGAACTGTCTGTTCACACTGAATACACATTTGAGGTATGCTAGAGATTGCAGTAAAGGTCAAAACTCTTTTGCAGAATTCAAGATATATCTTCATAGCTGGGCTAGTTTCTTTTCAACCTATGTCTCAATTCATAGAATCATAGAATATGCTGAATTAGAAGGCACCCATCAGGATCGTTGAGTCCAACTCCCAGATCTGTGTGGGACACCCCGAGAATCATACCATGTACCTGAGAGCATTCTTATCCATATAAGTTTATCCAAGACATTGTTACGTGCATCTTTGTGTATAACATTAGTGAAATAGAAAAAAGAAAAAATCCCATCTTTCCCAAATGCCAGTAAGAAAAAAAACTAAGTCAAGAACTTATATGTGTGATGGATCTGGGACCTTATTACCTTCTTATTTAAGCTCCTCACAGTGGCCAATAAAATGGACAGTATCATAGATGCTGTTTTCCTAGGCAGAGGGGTTTTCCATTGGTGGTCAATGGGACTCCTTTGGTTCATGAAAAATGACCAGGCTGCCCTATCTAAACCACTGAGAATTTATTAATTACCTACCTGGTATATCAGTCTTCTCACAGACCTTACTTCTGGTTCTGGTCACATGCTAGCAGGAGTATAGCAAGGAGTCTGTCTTGGCAACCCTAGCATGCCAAAAGGATGAATGTAAGTAATAGTGTTTCCTGGACACAGGGGAATTCCAGTTTTGCCAAAAGCTTGGACCATGATGCAAGTCTCCTAGAGCAGATATATATTGATTTTCCTAGCCTTATCAGAAGACAATTTCACTGAGTAGTCTGTGAAGATCAAGTTATTCTTGCTGTGCTCTTACTGACAGGATGGACAACCTGCATCTTCCTGAATGATCCCCTTGAAAAAGACAATGAAACTGAACTGATGTCCTTGCTGTGTCAAATGCTACTGGTTTTGGTTTACTACTGATCACCATTGATATTTCCATGAACTGAAGTATGAGCACAATCTGTCTATGTTCATGAGCAGCTGACACTGACTAAGTATCCAAACAGATACTTTGTGATGAGTACCCAGCTTTAGCCTTTAATTTTTTTCTCATTTCATAATTTTTATTGTGTCATTTTAGACCATGCATGATATTGACCCACATTATGATTTTGCAGATAATGTATCACTGTACAGGCTGTAACATATATGAGCAAAATATTGAAGCTGGACTAAATGACCTTAGTAGCTCCCTTCCCTGTTCTGTTCTGTTCTGTTCTGTTCTATTCTATTCTATTCTATTCTATTCTATTCTATTCTATTCTATTCTATTCTATTCTATTCTATTCTTCTACTCTGCTCTATTCTATTTGTATATTCCATGGCTAAGTGCTCTATGTACTAGACTGAAATTCCTTTAGCCATATATTCACCACACAGAACTGATAAGATCAGCCCTCTCCACAGAAAAAAATTTCCACGCTGATGCATGGCTACATTGGTTACACCCCTACAGATGCTGTTAGCCTGGAGGGATCAAGATGGAGACCTTTAACTTTAAAATTGTCACCTGGTGCAAATAAGTAATTGTTCTATCCTGAGCTTCAAGTTATCATTACTAGAATAATTTCTTATACATAATCATATTCACAATGCCTGTATATTTCATAAGTGCTTCACTAATTTCACACTCCAGTATCTTGGCAGTGTGTTTCTGTGAAATACTTAGGAACCAGGTAACTTGATAAATTCATAGTGATTGTGCTGCCTTTTGCCAATCAATTAATAGCAAGATAAAGAATTTTTTACTTGTTATAAAATCACTCTTCACTTATGTGGGGTGATGGCCCCTGATAAAGCCTGATGGGTTGAGGGAGATGCCTCAGCCCCCTGGAGGGGTACTCCAGCAGAGAACAAAAAGCTTTCAAACTGATGAGATTAACAAAGGGTGGAGTGTTAAGAAATAACACTCCTTTGTGATATCTTCTATAACTGCTCAAAGGAGCCACCTCCCTTTGGGCATCTGTATCACGCCACCAAAATATTGACTTTTAGTCACACAAATCACATGAAAGAAAAAAAAAAGGTATAAAAAGTATTTGGAGTTTAAACTCCAGTAGGAGAGGGAAAAATGCCAGCATCTCTGTGAGGGTAACTGCTGCAGCTTGTCCTGTTTTCTCCTCCTTCTGGAAGAATGTAGGGGTCAGAAGACCATGTGCTTTCTATTTTTTCTAACTTTACTTTCTTAACTTTACTTTCTTCCTTTATACATTCCATCTTACATCTTATGCTAACAACTACTTTGATTCTTACTTTGTAAGCATTTCCTTTACTAAATGTGTTTTGCTACTTTAATACTAATAACAGTAACTTGCTTCACGCTTTGCTACTTTATATTGTATTCTTACTTTATAAGACCAGCTCTGTTTTGCAACTNGGGTCTTTTATTATCAATTAAATACAATCTTGCAGCTGAACGTTATCACTGGCAAAGCAGAACCCACAATAACTGTCACATATTTGTATTAATAAATGTTATTTCAGGAGCGGTTGTGAGAAAAGTGCTTTTCTAGCTTAAGTGTGGCTTCATATTAGAAGTCAGAAACCCTTCCAACCTGTGGGCTGTCCGTTAGTTGACAGATAGTGTTGGGAAGATAAGGCTCTGATTGTCTAGAAGCTCTTATTGCTAATAATTTTCTCCCTGGCTTAAGTGTGGTCCTCATATCAGGGGTTAGAAAACCTTCCAGCCTGTGTTCTGTCCTAGTTTGGCAGGCAGTGCTGGGTTCATAAGGCTCTAATTTTTCTGGAAGCGCTTATAGCTACAATTTCTCCCTGACTGAAGTGTGGCTTCATATCAGAGGTCAGAACCCCTTCCAACCTGTGTGCTGTCAGTTAAAAGACAGACAGTGTTGGGTACACAAGGATTTGATTGCCTGGAAGCGCTTACAGCTAATAGCTTTTAATTAATACAGTTAAGACTAGAAATCTTTGTATTTTTGCCTCCCTCCTCTCTTTCATGTGAAAACTTAAAATTTAACTCTGGCATTGTGTCTTTAGAAAGATGTATTCTTATATATGTTTCTTGTCTTTAACAGCTCTACCACATTTTGATGGAAATATTTAGGGAATTTTATATAGTATTTAATAAAATAAGACTTTTATTATTTCCTCTTTTTCAAAATAGCATTTCTTACATGGAAAGCTTCTATAAATTTGCATGAGCTTCACTTGGTGTATTATAGTAGCATTGGAACTGCAAAGTCAACTGATATGGTGAACATCCAGTAAAGTAAAATCTTATGGTTATACTATCTCAGTCTTGATTCACAGGATTGTGAATTTGATTTCTTAGAATGGGTATGGAATGCTGTCAAACAATTCTGTATTTTAGTGAAGATTAGAAGACCTGAAGTCTTAGAGGAGTTCAAAACATGTTACTTCATAAACAGACAGGGGAAACTGAAGCATTTCAAAGCATTACCTTTTAGCCATAAAACAGAGGATATTCTTTATTCCTCAAAATACAGAAATATGTCGTATTCTCTAGAAATCAACCCAAACATTTGGAATATAATACTTCTCGTGTTTAGTTCCAAAGGAAGTGAAATTTGTTTCAAGCTAAAAGAAAAACAGCTAAATTGAGAAGCAAATTCTGACTTTACACATTGGAGTCTTACTTTCTGTTACCCAAAGAAGTCATCTGTCCAACTGCTTTTACTACTGGCTACAGATTATTCTGTAGACTTTTGGTGTAACTTTTCTTTTTTTTTTTTTTGTCCTTGTTGTTGTTTGGGGTTTTTTTGTTTGGTTTTTTTTTTTCCCAATTTTGGTCAGTAAAATGATAAAAAAGGCAGGGAAATAATTAATTTGACTTTCAATATTTAAATTTGTTTTTATATAGTGACTGAATTGAGATCAACCGTAAATCTCATAAATACTATTGAACTCAATAGGATCCATGATGGACAGCACATAAAAAGAGCAAAATCTGTGGGAATATTGTATCAGTGCTAATTTGTGTAAGTCAATAAGTGGGGGAAAATATTGCAGTCAAACAAAGTTACAGCTAATGATTTAACTACAATTTCTGTTAGCATTAGTGTATGGTTTTAGAGGAGAAAAAAAAAAGAAGCTTCACTGTCTTGTAAATGGATTCTGGTTATCACATTTTTCCAGAGCCATATTTCTGTCCTGAATGTAAGGACAGACAGCTTTTGGTCAAATGAATCCTTTACCTTCTTTCGTAATTCTTAAACAGATTGAACTCCTTGGGGATAGTCATGAAAGCTGACTTTTTCCTACCAGAATTGTTGCTATGTTCTCTATGCTAAAAGAGGCAAAGAAACTGGTGCATCAGAAAATTTAAAGCACTACCTTAAGTTTGGGTATAGAATTTCTTTCCCAATGCTTCAATAGTTTTGCAACATTTCTCTGTACTTGTTTTTTAATGTATCAGTGTCCTTCTTTGTTTGAGGACTACAGATATAGACTTCATATTCCAGGAAAGATAGTCTGAATGTTACACAGGCTAGGTTTCCATTCAGTTTTTCCGGAGTGTAATGGGTTTGATCCATGGCTTCCTCAGTAACCAGTGTAACTAAGGAAGTGGACATTACAAAGTATTCCACACGTGTTTTCCATGTAAGAGTAAGAAAGGGAGTAGCTGTTTCCTGCTTCCGGGAGCTCAGAGAGAACGGAAGAGCTTAGACAGTCCCGTGTCTCTGTTGGTGTTTTCCTAGCTCTGGACGTTGGTGAGATTGTATCGTTGCCTGTTCCTCTCCTTTCTTGAAGTTTTTAATTGTATTCATTAGTTTCATTTGTTCTGTTTTGGTTTAATTTCTTCTTTTTTTCTTGTAACTAGGCCAAACCTGAGACACAGATGTAGTATGTTACTGTGTCATCCCCAAGGTTTTCGAGTTTTAATCCTCAGGACAGAGTCCCTGAATGTTTTTACATTGTTGTCCCTAGATACATACATTTTGTTTTTCTATAATAAAATATTGTATTATCCCTGATTTTTGTTGGATTCCAACTTCTTGTCAGCAATCTTTGCTTCTCCTCATTTACCCCTCCTCCAGTTGCTACACTATCCACCGTATTTTTCAGCAATAATGTTGTTTTTACTGAGGTTGGAAATAAGGTGAAAAATAAGCCCTCTGGTGTGTTTTTAGAAGAACACACTCTCATTGATGGTTCCTTAAATACACTATATTGAAGCCTACATGTTAGAAGCTTTTTTTTTAGTTTAATATGTATAATGTTGGTGTTTGCAATTTCTTCTTTGTTAATCATCATGTGCATTATGATACTAAATGACCTATAGAAGTAAAACAAGATCATCAGCATCAGTCTTATCCAAGTCAAATGATAGCTTTTCATGATCAGCTTACAAGCAAGTTCAAAAGTATGTCTTTCCTATAAGCCCATGCTGATTGCCATTAATTATATTATCCTCTTTTAATAGGTTATTCATCAAATCCCATATCTCTTGTTCCATAATTTGTCTGGGATCAATGTCAGGATGACAGGCCTATAATTAGATGTCCCATTTATACTTTTAAAATATTGGCATAACATTAGCTTCATTCCAACCCTTTGGAAATGCTCCAGTGCTCCAAGACTTATTGAAAATCATCGCTGATGATCAAGTGATCTGTTCAGCTGACTCTTTAAAGCACTTGCAGGCAAAATTATCTGGACCTGCTGATTTAACATCAACTATTCTACTGTTATTTAGCAACTTTTGGTTTTTTTCCATTAATAGGGAAAGCCTTTTACAATTTAAATCTCATCCAATTTCTAGCTTTTTCATAAAACCATAGAGTTATTCTTTTGTTCCCACTGCTATAATTCCAATTGTTTCTCTGTTTTTTTAGGGTTTCCCCCTTCTAGTATTTTGCTTCTATTCACCTTTTTTTCTTCCTCTTTCTAATTTCTGATTTTTCTACATTTCTACACATTTACTTTTTCTTTCATGTCTTTTACAGTCACAGAGACATGCTTATTTTATATACATATACTGGATATAACCTTCTAAGTTTTAGGAAATTTAGTTAAGGTTTTGGAAATACTTCTATGGTTCTGTCAGGTAAACTGTGAATAAATGCTTTATTTACTGTGTTTGAAAAGGCAAGGAATACAGAGGATTGCTGAAATTTAGTTTTGCTTATTACCTCAAAGTTAGTAAATAAAATGGATCAGATTATGCTTTCTGCAAGGTATAATCTGATATCTTTGTTAAGAAAGTTAAATACAAAAAGTTAAAGTTAAAAGTTAAAGACAATAATTTGTTTTTAAACATTGTCATAAATGAGTGGTTTGGATGCTTAAAGCAACACCACCAAAGGTATCATCAAAACCAGGGTTTATAATGACTTTGGGAAAATTCGACTTTACAGAGTACAGTGGCAAGGTTCACTGTATTGTTTGCTAGACAGGCTAAAGTATACAAAGAAAGATCAAATTAGAAGCAATTTGGAATGATTTACACAAAAGCTGGGAATGCAAGAATGGTAAGAGTTCTAAGGATATTGATGCAAAGATAAGGGTGCAAAAGGGTTTAGCAGCACTTGGTCATTGAGTACTTTAACACCTACAAAGTGATTTGATGGGTTTCAATACAATGGTAACAATGACTTAACTATAGATTTGAAATAAAAACATTCTGCTTTGATTTGACCTCAGCTGGGACCCAAGCCCCACACAGTCACTTGCACACTCCCACACTAGCAGGATCAGAGAGAGAACCATAAGGGTAAAAGCTGGGAAACTCATGGGTTGAGGTAAAGACAGTTTAATAGGGAAAACAAAAGTTGCACACACAAGCAAAGCAAAACAAGGAATTAATAGACTGCTTTACATTGGGGGACAGGTGTTCAGCTGTTCCCAGGAAAGCAGGGCCCCATCATATATAAACGTGACTTGAGAAGAAGACAAAAGTCATCACTCCAAACTTCCTCCTTTATCCCCTCAGTTTGTATAACTGAGCATGATGTCACATGATAGATAATATACCTTTGGTCAGCTCAGGTCACCTGTCCCAGCTGTGTTCTCCCAACCTTCCATGCACCACCAGCCCCTTGCCAGTGTGGCAATAGGGAAAGGCCTTGGCTCTGTGTGAGCACTGCTCAGCAATAACAAAAACATCTCTGTATTATCAACTCTGTGTTCAGCACAAAGCCAAAACACAGCCACATACTAGTCGCTGCGAAGAAAGTTAACTATCCCAACCGAAACCAGCATACATTCATATCATTATCTGTTCACACACACACAGGTAAAATGATGTGTACAGCTACTTCTATGTGTGTAGTGGTATCTATTTAAAATTCCTCTCAAGTTCAGTGAAATACTCACATCAAATCCAGTTTATAACAGGGAAGGAGTGCACATCAGGGAGTGTGGTGAGGGGGCAGGGAGTATCAGCCTAGACCTCATGGTCAGTAATGTTCCTCTGAGTATCACACACTTGAGGATTTGTGAGCTCTGAGACGTGTCCCACTCAGAGAGACGTTCTGGCACAGTCTGTTGCAGTCCAGGAGAACTCAGAGGGCCTCACTTAGGATCATGATTTATGGGGTGACTGTTTATGGGGTCACAAGTTGATTAACTTTGGTCATCAGTAAGTTTCCATCCTGGATATTACCCATGTTGGTGATTACTGGGATTTTTTTTCCCAAAAGTGCAGTAAAAATGGTCCTATTCCACTCGGGCTACAATTCAGGTAAAAGGTTTACAAAAGTAACAAAGGATAATTGCTTATTTTTTTGCATTCCGCCTTGACTGGGCAGCTGATGTTTCTGGCTGTTCTGACTCTTACTATGCAAGAGCTCCTGGTCAATCAGGGAGTGCCTCATGGCCCAGCTGGTACAGTCAAGGGATGCTTTTGATGCCTAAGGATTTTTGTGTATATTTTGTAGATTTTTGGAATTATACAGGTTACATGGATTTTCCTGGGTTCTTCACATATTAAGTGGTATTAGAAGTTACTAAAATGTTTTCTCATACATTGTCAAGCTATCTCAAGGACTCACTGTTTTGAAGAAGCCACTTGCAGTATAACTTGGAGACAAAACACAAAAAGAAGGCGTAGAGGTCCTGAGCTTCTCCAAGGGGCAGTTCTGAAGACCTCTATGGGTGGAGCACCAGGGGAAATGAGAATCATGGTTGGTCGTATATATCTCATATGTTAATTGCATGAGAGATTATAAAAACTGAAACATCCCTGCTCACGGGTGTGCATGTGTGGGCCTGTGCATGTGTGTGCAAAGACCTCAAGTGTGCACCTTGAAAGTTTTCAGTCAAGGTATACCATCTATCTTTCTCCATTAATGTTGTTTCTGAGTGTCTATTTTCACAGGAACTTAGGCAACAGGCAACACTTTACTGCTCAGCCTATTTGGTCAAGGCTCATCAGGAACTTCGAAGATAACAGAGCAGGCCCAGGGTGGCCCCCACAAACATACAGCCTCCATACGGACAAAGAGACTGACGCTGAGATAACTGTATAATTGCAACTTCCTGCAATTGGTACTTTTTACTTTACTGCTTCCACAGTATCTCCATTTTTGTTTATTTCTTTGTTTTCTGCAAGTGGGTGTTCTATTCAAGGAAGCTGTAGACTGTTCTGCAAGAATATGTGTTCATAGATGAGGGGGACTTTTTCTGTATTCACTATTCAATCAAACCAACACACACTCCCCTCCCCCCAAAAGCAACCAACCAAACTAAAATAAAATGAAAAATCAAACCAAACCAAATACAAAAAAAAAAAAAAAAAAAAAAAAAAAAAAAGAAAAAAAGAAAAAAAAAAGAAAAAGAAGACAAAGAAGAAGAAAGAGAGCTAGGCTAGAGCTGTTTTACACAATTTCAGAAAATTCTGAGACCTCATTTAAATACTCAAGTAGCTGGAAGGTCTGTAGAAGACTATGCAATATCATCACTAGTGCAGTCAATGGATGACACAAATAAAAATGACACAAATACGACTCTTATACAGACAACTCGGCTCCTCAGCCACCAAATTCATTTGCCCTTTAAGACAGTTAAATGCAATATCAGCTAACTAATTAAATAAACATTGTGGGAAAGCACAAATATCTTTGAAATGTGAATAACCAGAAAACACTTTGAGCTTTCCCATGGCAGACAATACCTTCAGACTATTGAGTGTCAAAAAGCAATAGAGTATTGAATAGAAATAGGGGAAATTATATCACCGTAGTCCATTACATTAGTGAGGTCATTACGTGAATACTGACTGTATGAAGGTCTTTAGAGCAAAGATGACAGATTGAAACAGTTTTAGAAAATAAAGATAAAAGTATTCATGGTTTGACAATGTGCCTTAACAGAGACATAGTTTTTTGGTTTACCCAAAAGCGAAGTTTGAGAGGTACCTTTATCCTAAATGAAACAAAGTGAAAATTGAAATGTAATTGTTTAGTGATTCAATGAGCCATTGTAACAACTTCATCAAAGGCCATGACATGTTCTGCTTTATATGATGTCACTCATTCCAGAGAACAGTTTTGGAAAGACACAGTATAGTCGAAAGTAATGAATACATTATAAGAATGAAGTGAAATTATATGTCCTATGCTATACAACATATTAGATTAGCTGATCATGCAGATTTCTTCATGCTTTAAAATCTGTGGTCTAGTGAAGAAATAATGCATGAATTGTACATTTGGAAAAGACTGTTCAACTCTTAACATAGCAGTGGCAATAAAAATTTTATTTTGTTAGAGATAAGCTTGATACTAAACCATTGCTGCCAGCGAGTATTATTGCTGAATTCAGTGGAGA
This sequence comes from Sakesphorus luctuosus, assembly GCA_013396695.1. Lineage (NCBI taxonomy): Eukaryota > Metazoa > Chordata > Aves > Passeriformes > Thamnophilidae > Sakesphorus > Sakesphorus luctuosus. The sequence continues at coordinate 67,539 of VWZD01011167.1, read as the reverse complement.
AGTATCAAACCTTCTATGAAGTCTGTTACTTGGGAAAAAATAAAAAGAAATATTACAAAAGTAGAAGAGTAATTATAAAAAAGAGGAATGCTGGATAGCATAAAACATAAACTGAGTCAAAGGTAAAATTAGAAAAGATTGTCAGATGGATTTTTTTCAGTTTATTAAAACTAGGCGCTGCCCTTTGCCTGTGCTCTGACACTGCACATTTGTTTAAGTTTATGCTATCCGTAGTCTATACAACTTAATGAGAAATATTGCCTAAGTTGGATATTGGATGTTCATGCTGACAAGGAAATGTCACAATCAATACCAAGAAGCTGAGCTTGAAGGGTTCACCTCCAAAGAGCATGTTACCTTCTGGAGCTTTGCCATATTCAAAGTGAGCCAAAGTCTTAAATTTCCACAGTGAGAGATTTAACTCTGTAAATATTCAAGCTGTTTTTCATAAAGAAGGGTGGAATTTTTTTAAAAATATTTTCCATTCACTTCTGACATAAAAAAGTCGCTGCTACTCATGTTCATGTACTGTAGAAGCTGAACACAGTTGGAACAGGGTGTGGTAGCTTTATTGTTTTATTAGTAATTAGCAAAAGTTTTCAGATTGGGAAGTAAACTTGAATCCATGTTTTTTTTTTTCTGATGCAAAAGGATAATGAGCCTGGAGCGCAAATTCAGTAAAACTCTGAGTAATATCCTCTCTGTCGCAGAAAAGAGTCATGTCAAAGGAAAGTGTTAAACTCATGTCAGTGAAGGAATAATGTGAGAGTAATAATTTATCCTAAGATTTTAGGACAGGACATGTGCATTGGATCCAGCTGAGATTAAGTTTAAGATTTTCCCCATAGCATGCCATCTAGTGCTGTTCTTTGTATTGGTGGCTAGAAAGATGCTGATAACACACCAGTGTTAGGGCTACTGCAGAGCAGTGCTGGTGTAGCACGAGATCTGTCTTTCCAACATTCTCCCTCTCACCTATAGCCTGGGGTTGGGCAAGAAGTTGGGATGCAACATAATCAGGACAGCTGGCTAACTGACCAAAGTGATATTCCATATGTTATGCCATTTTCTGTAGCAGAGGGCAAGGTCCTCTTGGGGTCATTACAAAGTTTTGTATATAGTAGTTTTACTGTTATTGCAGAGGCCTTGGCAATACCCTTGAACTTTTTCTGTGTGGAAAACTAGGTGTATGTTTATGTGTCTCAGCCTTCTACTTTGGTTGGGGCTTGTTGTTTTTCGTTTGATTGTTTGTTTGTTTTAATACAATGGGGATGTTGTGTCTCTTCATGAATGTGTGAATACATGAAACATTTAAAATTAAAAGCAAAATGAAAATTTAAATTTTAGATTGTTAAGGAAACTTCCCAGTATGACCATTCACAAAACTCTGTCAGTCATACTCCCAAAGCCAGAGATTTTCACTGCTGGGAATGGAGTCCTTTCACAGTAGGCTGCTCCAGTGGCACACCCCATCACATACAGCCAGACCAGAATTCCTTACCAGTTCATCCCAGGTTTCCCACAGCAGAGTCTCATATGTCAAGTTCCACAAAGTCATTTATTCATGGCACAGTAACACAGAAACAGCTGAAGTTGGTGCTTCCGAGGGGGGACTCCCAACAAAGGAACCCCATGGCTTTTGTATCCTCCCAGTCTTCTCACATGCAACTCTCACTCTTCCTCTTGAGTTCCCTGCTCCTGTCTCCCTCTGAGTCCATCCAGCTCTCTAGTGTCATCCCTCTTTGCCTCTTTTGTTGTTCAAAAGTTTGGCAATTCCAGTCTCACTGCTGTGTCTCCCAGTGTCCATTCACCCTTCTTCATGTCTATGTTATGTCAAAGGTTGGCTGTTCTCAGCCTCTTTTCTTAGGGTCCCATCCAGAGCTCAACCTGCTGGTTAATCTGCAACTCAATCTGCAGCTTGGGAGCTCAGCTACCTGGACCAGATATATTCCTCAATGAAATGTGCCCAGGACTTCTTGTAACAGAGAAAAACTAGACTTCATAAAGTTACTCTATAGCAATTCCTGGAAAGCATCACAACCATAGCAGAAGTGTGGGTACCACTTGCTTGGAATCAGTTAACTGTTTGAAAAACAAAATTTACTACTAGAATGATTTTTATCATTGTATTTATTTTTATGGCATCTTAAGTTATGACACATCCAAATGAAAAGGAATACATGTTGTTTACTCAAACTTCTAGAAAGGTAAAAAACAATGAGAGGCGATTCTGAGAAAACCCTCTGATTCTTCAGAGAAATCTTACTTATATGATGTCTCTATAATCAAGAAGAAACACTGTTAGACATATAGACTGTTATTGCTTGGAACTATCTGGAATACCTAGAAGGTCAGTGACAGGTTTGCTAACACAGAGGGATGGTCAGAGAAATACTTTTTGATTGAAAAGACATTTTTGGCTTTCCAGACTTTGTCTTCAATATTATAAACAATTATATTTTAATTAATTTGCATAGCTTGTAGTGAGTCCTGTGAGAAAACTAGGAAAAGAAGGCAGATCTTATAATTTGTTTTGCTTCAGTTGCTAGAATTTACATTAGCTAATATATATTTTTCCACAGAGAACGTGTTTCAGCCTGGTAAGCATCTGTCTTATGTAAACCAATCTCTGCTGAGATTTGAAGTGTTGTCTCAAGCAGTTTGGCTGAAGCTTTTGTGATCCTGGGGAGGTAAGGAGAGAGTTATTTGCTTTTTCACATTTAAAAATGAATTTGTAATACTTTCATCAACTGTACCCTGTAATGTGTCATTTTGATGTTCTTGATATTATTTTTTTTTTCCTATGGCTTAATTGTACTACTAATCATCTGGTTGATTTATTCACCATATGAGTCAAGAACTAATGTAATTCATCATTCATTAGCATAGACATTGAAGTATGAAGTATATTCATTTGCTATCACTTGCTAACTAAGAATTTTTTGTTTGTTTACATATATAAATGCTATTAGTTTGTTTACATTTAAAAGAGAAGATTGTAAGATGGGGCTGAATGTTTCTGTTCTTTCAAGATTAACCACTAATTCATTTTTTAATTTATTTTTAATATTCTTACATAAGGAGTGAAAAGAATGGCATTACAAAGACTCCAGAACTGTATTTTGTACAGAGGAATCTCATTATCTGAGTATCAAAAGTTTCTTTTAGAAGTTTGTATTACAGCTTGCTAACCAGTGTTGAAGGTAAAATATGTAAGATAAATGAAGGTAGAATATATAAGATAAATGAAGCAATACTTCTTAATGGTATCAAGGAAAAAAGAAGAAATATGTTCACCTGTGCTCCATATCAAGGTAATAAATCACTTAGCTTTCATTGTAGACTCTTTCACCATTTTATACAGCAACGCATAAGAAATATGTCTTGCACAGATTTAAAAGACACAATTCTTTGAGTTCCTTGCTTTCATACTGCCCAGTCTGCTGAACTGAAGCTCCTACCATTGAAACAGATCCTGCTTTTGGGGAGGATGGCTGAGTAAATGCCACCAATCTTTAAAATAACATCTGCTTTAGAAAAAATATTTGACTTCATTATGTATCACATGATGTTTTCCCAGACACTATAGGCCAAAGGAGCCTATTACCTTGTTAAACTATATTATTAAATTCATATCAAACACACAAACTTTTTCATCACTCTGAAAAACAACAAGCATTACAGTGTGTGGTGCTTCATTAGTAATTTAATAAATGAATATATTTTCAGGAAGGATTTTCTCAGTTTGCTGAGGAAGAATTATAAAGCAAAAAGCAAAACAAAAAAAAAGTGCAATAGCTAATACACAGATTTTTCACTTCCATACTCTTCATTGTGATTTTTTTTGTTTTGACAATGACAGCTTTGACAGTAAACCTTTTCCTTCATCCTTTGAATATGATTCTTTCGTGAGAAGCACAACATTGGAATCTGAGCATGAAATTGTCTTCTACCTTGAAGGCAGACACCTGACTAGGGAGATCTGAACAGGTAGCATCCAGGGAGACTTCACTATGTTTATATAAGTAAACTCCTATCTTCATATCCCAGAAAATTATCCATAGATACGGTTTCATGCCCTGTCTAATATTACCCAAACATTTGTTTACCAACAATTTCAGATGCTCTATCTAGAATTTTATTATTCGAGAAAGAGAAGGCAGAGTTCTATGACTGGGGTATTCTTTAGAGGGAAAATAAAAAGTATTTGTAAAATTTCATAAACTACTGTCCTTGATGCAAATAAACTGCAGTATAGACATCAGAGTTTATTCTTACTGACTCAAAAACAAACACGGAATTTGATGCTCTCAAAGCACCTAAAAAACTGGCAGTTCCAAAGTAGATATATGTTTGTAATGGAAAGTTTGTGTTTTTCTTTTTTTCTTAATCTAAAGTAAAAAGCTCCTAAACGTTTTATTACAAACATATGGCTCCTCTGTGTGATTGGAAAACTGAACAATAACATCTTTACTGTGAATTCTGTGAGCCATTGTTTTGTACATAAGTTGTTTTACAACAATATGATATTAAGTCATATGATTTTTTTTTGTAGTAAGGAATGATGCATTCACATCCATATAGATTGTATTTAAATTATCTCAAGAAAGTTATTGTTTGCTAGAGCCAACAACAGGAGTATGAATTACTGAAGGAAAGCAGAAATGTAAGTGCCAGTTTTGAGAATTTCTTTAACATTCAGATAAATATTGGCTGTGTATCTTTACACTGTGAAATCTGACAGAACATCCTTCTTTTTTACAACCTTCTATTTTTAAACAACCACTCCAAAGACGCTGAACACTCTATTATTTAAAAAAGCATTTATCTTAAAAGGAGGATTCATTGTGATGTGTAAGACAGACTTTAGTTCTTTAGTTGTATTTCAGATGTTTTTAATTTTACTTCTGGTTTTGCCTTTTTTTTGTTTTTACATTGAATTTTCCATGTTTTTTGTATTGCTACAAGAAAAGATGTGATGCATGCTCCTGGCTAATACAATAAAAGCAGTTCACATAATTTTGTCATGCTTTTATTGCTTTCCAAAGAAAAAATAAATTAAGGATATACTTTCAGAGTAATAATTTTGGTTTTACTAACAGCATTTTGGATAATCTGTTCCACAGAAAACTTGGATGCTGGAGTTGCCACTGCCAGTTTAGCAGATGCCTTGCAACAAAGATCTAATATTGCAGTATGAAAAAGTCTGTAAAAGGTCACACAAGCTTCAGCAAAGTGCCTTGCATTGCCTTTAACTGTTAAACTCATTGTGTCAGGTTGACATGGCAATGTTTCAGTAGCACAGTGTGTTGAAGGAGTGGCCTCTGAGAGGAAGCCTGGGGCTGACTCATATTGGACACAGCTAACTCCAACCAGCTCCAAAATGGCCCCAAAACTGGACCCAGCTGAGCCTATCAGCCAAGCTGGTGACCTCTTTGTAATAACATACTTAAGAAAGAATAAAAAAAATATTCTCTGTTGCAGCTGTGAGAGAGAGGAATGTGAGAGAAACAGGTCTGCAGACACCAAGGTTAATGAAGAAGGAAGGAGAGGAAGTGCTTGAGGTGCTGGAGCAGAGATTCTCCTGAAACCTGTGAAGAAGACCATAGTGACATAGGCCCAAGGAAGACCCCAGAGAGCATCAGATTTTCTGTCAGGAGCTGTAGTCATGTAGGGGACCCAAATCATTCCTGAACAACTGTACACTGTGGAAAGAACCTTGCTAGAGCTGTTCATGAACAAGTGCAGGATCCAGGCTGGAGAAGTTAATGAAGGAATCTATCCCATGGCAGGGGACCCAACATTGAATTATGAAAAGAATGTGATGAGGAAGGAGTGGCAGAGTCAAAGGATTATGAACTGACAAAACCTCCCATTAGAACCCCCGCTAGAACCTGTGCCACTCAAAGGGAGGAGCTAGAAGAGTTAGAAAAGAAGTTGAGTTTTGAGCAGAAGAGTTGGCCAGGAGTAGGCATTTTTAGTTTTGTTTCTCACTATCCTACTCTATTTTTAATTGACAATATATTAAAATTATTTCCACAGGTCACGTCTGCTTTGCCTTTGACAGTAACTTGTGAGTGATCTCCCTGTCCTTATCTCAACCCATGACCTTTTTCACCTTTTTTTTTCTCCTGTCCTGCTGAGATAGGAGAGTGAGAGAATGGAGGGTTGAGCAACTGGCAGCCAGCAAGGTTAACCCACCATGATCATTCAAATTCTTTCCTTAGTTATGGAAGGCTGATTTTGATTAAACCAATTTTTTATGATTTTGGAAAAAGGCTGAAAGGGTGTCCGTTTATGATCTATCTTGCTGTAATAAAGACAGGCTCATGGGGAAAGGTAATGTATGTTCAAGACAGGTATGTGAAAACCCTCTCTGTACGAGCATATCTTCCTCTATACTGCTTATATGTGACAGAATTTTTGGTTTTTTGAGAGACTGACTGATGAAAATTCTGATGAATTAATATGGCATCTAAAACTACTGATTTTTTGTGAGAATTTTTGTTTCAAGAGCAAATAACTTGGAAATACTGAATGCAATTTTTCCTACTACCATGCAAATTAACTGCCAAAACAAAAGGTTTCTATGCACATGAGAATTACCAAAGATCTGTTGCTGGTGGCAAAGTTCCAAGGGATTAGAAATTGGCTTAGTTCTTGATTTTCCACATATTGTTGGACCTGTACATATTATTTCCACAAAATTTTATGACAGGTTTTGCAGTCACACTTGACCAGCACTGGAGAAGAACTGATAGCAATGTGAGGCAAAGGGTGTACTAATCACACATACAAATTCATGGTTCAGCAGATATTGCCAACCTCTGCAGGGCTGGGCCATTTTGCACAAGGTCAAATTTATATACTAATCTTCAGTCTTCCACCCTAGCATTCAATATAAAACATCCCAGGATTCAATGTAAAAAAATAAAAATAATGAAATGAGTCAGAAATGCCTGAGATTTGACAAACATTATCAGATCATCTTAACAAATCTTTCTAAGACTCCTTATTCTCTTATTACTGCCATCACTGTCATACTGCATACCCAAGGATGTATCTTCTGTTAAGGTCAATGATGGAATATAATACTGAATTCTATTTGACTGCAACATCTGGGAGCAGGTCATGTGCTATGGATTTCTCCATAATGTCCATAGCTGTCATTGGTAGATTGGAACATTTCTCATACAAGAAAAGAAAAATATTGTCAGTACCTTCCTGTTTTTCTCTCTCTTCACAGTAAGGCATTCCCATTTGTGAGGTTCTGTAACTTGTGAAAAAAACAGCCCTACAATCCAGCTTGAGTATTCACACAGTTTGAAACAACACTTGAATAATAGTTACAAATATTTCAAAATGCAACATATGGTTTTCAAATTCCCTCAGGTGCTCTAGGCAGTTCAGAGCGTAATATCTGTTTTGAGCTGTATTTATGTTATGGACTATACAATATCTATAATTGAGTCATAGTCTGAATACCGGCAGATCAAGAGTTAAATAAAAACATGATCATTGTCTTTCCAAAAGATGGTCCATGCACAGCTGTATTTGATTGAATTAAGATGGTTTGAATTCTAGCACTGTTTTCAATTTAGTGAGGTTTATGTTATTCAGTGCTGTGTTCTGTCTTCTGTGACACTGCTATGGCCTATCCTGTTATGGGTAACATCAATGTATATGTCAGTAGTCTTGTAGTATGCTACAAATGACCTAACTGTTCAGCCCCTTTACATGTGCAAGGAAGCAGCACTACTCACAGAGCACTGAGCTCTGGAAGGTTGAAGACTGAACGAATGAACTCATTAAAGAAAGTGAATTGCAATGACTGAAAGCATTCCCAAAGTTAAACTTCTGTGGATGCAATTAATAGACCTACCCCAAAAGAAACAACACACTATTTTACCTTGTGTTTTTACCTGCTGTGCAACAACAGCTGGGTTACTGTTCCTTTGTTACCACAAATTCTCAAAGAAAAATTGCCATTAAATGAAGATAATTATTCCTTGAAATTTAAGATATAGAAAGAAAAATTGTTAATATATTGCTTTCATGCAACCTCAAAAAGCTTTCAAATATTCAAGAATTTTAGAGGAGTTAAATTGGGCAATAGTATTCGTGCAAATTGTAATATAACTTTCTAACCTGGTTACTGACCCATCACGCCATCATATGAAATACACCAGTAGAGGGTGACAGCACTTTGTGCAGTTTGCTGGTAGTTTCAGGACATTTTGTTCTTAATGTTTGATGATAAGACATTTGTATAATACGGCAAAGAACAGGACAGTTTTGTATTTACAGAAACTTGGAAAATTGTTGCAGCCTGATGATGATGAAAAGGAAATCATTCACGTTGACTTGTTTTTTCCTCTCCAGCCCAGTGACTGCAATTGAATATGACTTAGCTAAGTGATATAAATGAGTGATATCAGGGTTTATTTCATAAATATAGTTTATTTTTCAGAAACCTTTTCCTTTATATGAGAAATTAATTTGAGGTGTAACCAGATGAAATGGAGAAAAAAACCCATATTACTAAGCCTTTTAGTGAAAATTTCAAGAAAATAAAATGTTTTGAAGAATAAAAATGCCTAAAACCTGGCAGCTTCTTATGGTGGTACTAAAAATTATGACAGCTGAAACTATAAACCAATTCTTCAGCTCCTAAGGGGCCTATTCTAACATCCTGTAAAGTCAAAGAAAAAATTCAAGGCAATGGCTTCTGTTGTTTATGAACTTAACAAAATTATGCTGTTGGCATTACCTTGTGTTGGAGACAGATTTCAGGGCTGGGTCAATCTTTTGGAGGATTTTGCCCTGGTAGTTTCACCCCTTTATCAGTCACAGTGGTTCCAGGTTAGGTTGCTCAGCTGGAGCGGTGACAGACAGGTATCTGCCATTACCTGCATTTGTAGTTAAAATAAGGTGTATTTGAAAACCTTTGGCTCCCCTTTGGAACATTTGTTAATGGATCACAGTGTATAAGAAAGTGCAGATGACAGCAGTTGTGAAGTGCTTTGTGACATTCCTGGTGTGTGGCTTTGTTTTGTGTTCTTTTTTACTAACCATCTCTACCAGGTCTTACCCTGTCTCTGGAAAAATTATTGCAAGTGTCAATTCAGTGTGTTTCAGTGTAAGTGACTCAGGTCCCTGATCCCTGATCCAGACAGGAAACCAATGTGTCTCACAAAAGGATGGAACTTTGCAACACTACACATTACAAACACCATTGCTTTAAAAGAAGCAAGCTGGAGCTGCCAACATGTTTGTGTCATCTAGAAGCAGGGAAGGCTTAATTATCATCATGCTAATCCCATAAGGAGACATAGTTTGATTTCATTAGTGGAGTATAATTCTGTACACTTCACAGTAGCTGCACAGCTTGCCTTAGTTACTCACTGGCACTACAAAGGAGCTTGCAGGAAGTTATCCCCTTATAATAAAAGCCCATGCCAACAGAAAGAGAATAGAATGGATTCAGGTGAAGAGGTCTAATCAGGAACATACTGTCAATTCCTTTCTGTTACAATCCTTCAAAGGAATTTAGGCATTTCAAGTTAACTCCCTCTCTCCAGTATTCATTGTCCTTTTTGGAACATCTGTAGAAGTGAATTGACAGTTATGTCATGCCACATACTGTGCATTTGGAGGACAACTTGCAGACGGTGCTATGAACTGTAAAGGAATGAATATGATAGGGTTCGAAGGTAAATACATACAGAATGCACATGTGGTTCTTCAAATGTATATTTGTGTATATGCAGTTTTGTGCCTGGTTGTATATGGGTTCTTTGTTATCTTTCATACTAATCAATACAGCTGAGGAAATAAGCTTTGGTTGATATAAACAAACATATATTTTGCTTGACAAAATGTATATATTTTCAGATTAGTTTTGCTTGTTGAAAAAACTAAAAAATATAATTCTTTTCAAATGTCAGTGATTTATCTCTGAGTGTTTTTGGCTTGTACATATCAAGGGAAATTATATTAATGTTAAGATCTATTAAGCTACTGAAAGCTGAGACAACCATAAGATTCAGCTAGCTCAAGTACTTAGTGTCAAGAGCCATATAAAAATGAAAGTAGATGCATTTGAATATCTTAAAAGTATTTGAACTAGCATCTCTTTCCACAGTAATTCTCATATTCTACTCCTTTGTTTGCCCTTGTTTCATTGCCTGATGCTTGCCCTCTCAGTAAATTTGTGTTCTAGCCTAAGAAGATATTGGAGCTGATTATGAAAGATGAAGGAAAGGGAATAGTTTAAAAGCAATAAAATGGTATAAGAAGAAAGAAATTGAAATGAAAAAAGAGAGATTTTTTGCAACGTAGTGCTACATAGGGAATAATTCCAACAGAATTAACCAGCCACAGTACAAGAGGCTCGGCTTATTGAAGGCTTTAAAAGATCCTTCAGGGTCTTGAGTATGCAGTAAATGGGGCCCATCTTTCTCTCAGGAAAATCAACAGGAGTTTTGACATTGATATTAGTGCAAGTGAGACTGATCCAAAGAGCACATGCAGTGGAAAGCTGCACTGTTCTTTTTAGCACTAGGTTTGAATTAATAATTCTAATGAAAGTCACTATACAGAAATTAGAGCATGAATGTTAATTATGGGGTTCCTGGATTCCTATCTGAAATATGGCAACTACAGAGAGCAAATGAATAAATAAAATTTTTCATATTTATCATATCCAAATGATAGCCAATCTCAGAAAACTTTATGTTATCTTACTGAGGCCAACCAGACAAAATAAGTAATTTCTCAGTGATAAAATATAAACCTATAGCTCACATATATGGATCAATATATCACAGAGATTAGTTCTTCCCAGTTTTTGTATCTTTATTAAAACAACAAATCAGCAAAAGTGAAGACTCATTCTAAAAATGTGTTGGGTGACAGTCCTGTGATAAAGAACATGAGCAACTCTTAAATTCCTCTTGTTTGGAAATTGTTATTGCAAGATATTTCTATGCAAATACAAAACTGAGCTTGTGACACTGGAGTTGTGATAAGGCTTTTGAAGGGCATTGGCACAGCTGCTTTCCCCCCCTAATTTGAATGAGAAGGCTCCTTACATCACTTTGATCCTTAGCACTGTTTGTAATAGAACTGTTCTGCATATGATAAAAATTCATTAAAGTGTGTACACTAATAAATTTGTCATTATTTCTTAGTGAAACAACTCTCTTAATAATTGTATTTTGCTTTGTAGGCATTAGAATAACCTCTTGAGATGTGCAGTTACATCTCATTTTCATTTGTATCCCAGGGTCATTTTTCTGAATGAGAAACATATCAATGTCTGAGCTACACAGATCTAAGGGGTTATGTCTTTCTGTCAACAAGAGACCTGCATAACTTTGAACTGCATGGTCACAGAAATTGAGATGATCTATAGAGTTTAATGTTGAAGCTATAAATCATGGCGACAAGACTTCTGGTCAATAAACTCATGTAAACTTGTTTCCATTTCTAACCTGCATGCACTTACATAATGTGTTCCACAGAAGTTCTTCTTTATCCTACTTCAGGGATTTCCAACTTTAACTGATAGACATAAGATTAAAAAACAAAAAGTCACATATTGTAGAATTTTCACCACAGATGCTGATCATGGCATTAAGGAACAGGAAAGATTAATGAGAAATATGACATAGGGCTGCAGTCATGATATAATATAGCCTTTGTGACTTCAGTAGGAGTTTTGAAATTTTGTAAGCCCTAAATAAAGACAAAGGATCCTAATTTAAGGAAATCACATTTAAAAACCTTGACTTGTGGCTATTTACTTCACAGTAATAAAGTAATTAACATTTAAAAGTCTAGGACCTAATGACTGAGATCAATGATATAGTTCACAGAAAACAGAAAACAACCAGACTCAATAATTTGCCATTTTTGCTTAAACAGGCTTGTTTTGTGTTTCCCTACACAATATCAAAGTTTATAAGGGATGGAAGACTCATCTAGCTTGTACTTCTGACAGAGGATAAATAGGCATCTCTTGAAAATTTTATTTTCAAATATTATTTATAAGTTTTGCCAATGGGCAGTGTTTTCTACAATTTATAAATATTTAAAGCAAGTCTGCTATGGCTTTTTCAGCAACTGTTATGCCCTTGAAAAATAACAGTTCTGCATTGAAATGGTAAGGATTCCAGTAGATGATTTTGAAATCAAGTGCCAAAGGTGACACTTTATGAACTAAACAAGTTTAAAAACACTATGTCATTTTATTTGAGTTAGGGTTATATTTTACGAAATACATGAACACTCAGTGATTCCTTCTTACTCTACATGATAACATATCTGACATTGCATGCTGAGCTCAAATAAAGAAGTGTACAACTACTTTGGCTATGACATAAAAATAATAGCAGCCTTTAAACTGTAAGGAGATGGTTAGGGGACCTTAAAATCCAAGATGATTTGCCTCAATAGGAGTGCTCCTCGATTGCTTTCTAATAGAAGATCACATATTAATGATGAAATATCTAAATTTCTCACTGCAATTCAATCAATAGATGATATTTTAAAAAATAATTAATCACAAGGGTCACACACCATTCCTCTTGAAATGACTACTACTTAATACTAAGTACATCCAATTTTCTTCTGAATTATTATATTCATAAATATATATACACATAAGTTATAATAATTTCTCTTTTTTTCCTGTTTGTTTTTTTTTTAATCTTCCCTGCAATGAAAGTCAGAAGGCTAAAATCCATCCAGCTTTCTCACCACTTTGGCAAGCTTTCACAATTCTAAAATGTTGTAGATGATGTTTTTCTTTAGATTTGAATGCAGGCAGTCACACTGTCTCATGAATGAACGGGTAACTCTGTAAATATGTATCTTCTCTCTCCATGATCTCTCACACTGGGCACAACAGGAATTCTTGTTGCAAAACAGCAAGGACCGAATGGCGTTGAAAATGGCCTCATCTAATTCTACCACTTTCATCCACTTAGTAATGTAGTCCTAGTGCTCAGACTTAGTAGTTCAGCATCCTGCAGCCCCTCAGGGAAAAATTCAGAATTACCAGTGGCTGGCTGGTAAATTATGTGAAATCACCAGGGTCCTATTAATCTAAAATGGCTGCAAAAGAAGAATGATGGAGTTTTAGACCTGGTATGTCCCTTTTTCCCCCATAAAAACAGCCCTCTAATAAAGGTAAATGATTCTTACTGAGTACTAAAAGAAACTTAGTTTTCAAATACCCTTATAAAATGTTGTTTATAAAACTGTTTTTAGATTTTGGTCATCATTCTGTTGTAAAACGGCCTGCTGTGGCAATTATCATTTAAAACATCTGAGGGGTTGCCTGTTGGTCTCCTCTTGCCAGAGGTATTTTTCATTTATCAAGGACAAACTGAGGGCTCAATTTACAATGTGTAAAAAAAAGGGCCATTTATAGAGAATAGTATATTCTTGCTGCTACTAAATAGAAGGACCATTAATATCTCTTTCTGTTTTTCATCTCCAACATTTTTTGTCTCATGATGTATCACAAGGTATCATTAAACTGAAGTTACCAAGAGAAAATGGAAAGATGAAGTAAGAAATGCAGATAATTTTTTACACTATTTCCTCTTAATCTACACAGTATTGATTACTTAGCTCCCTAGTGGGAAACTCTTTTTACTGCTGGAAAAAAAACAAAAAAACAAAAAAACAAAAAAAACCCTAGATAGTAGAGTAGAGAGAAAGGACCTAGTTTCATAAAATTATTTTGTATAAACCTCAATTAATTCTGAAATTAAAAAGCATGGAAGTGCTGGCTCTAATATTTGTTGTGTTCTATACAACTGTACATATCTGTAATATTAAGGTAATATAATATCAAATCCAAAATTAACTCTAAAATTTGGGTATAATTTTCCCCTTTGGAGAATTATGACTTTACAAAATTAAAACAATTTGGAATCAGGCCCTAAGTTCTTAAGATATCTCTTTCTCCTTTAGTGTGGTCTCTGTGGTGTTATTAAAAATGTTACAGGCAAAGTCAATGAAAGCAGTAGCTCATTATACATTAGTTTCAAATTTACATCCTTTTTTTTTTCCTTTCTTTTTTCTTTTCTTTCCTTTTTTTAACCTATTTTTAAGAATTATTTTTACAATGCTGACATTTATTACCAAACTTAATATGCAGAATGAGAACTTTTGATTGGATATCTTGTACAAGTTTTCCACTTTTAAGTTTCAGAACCTTGTGCAATGAGGGTCATTTACATCCTGTTGAAGATGATCTTTAAATGAAATGAACCCAGATTGTTCAAACTGATGAAAAGTCTTCAAAAAGCCTGTGGATGAGGTCACTTGGTCTGTTCAGCCTGGAGAAGAGGAGACTGAGGGGAAACCTCAATGCAGTCTACAACTTTCTCATGAGGGGAAGAGGAGGGGCAGGCACTGATCTCTTCTCTGTGGTGACCAGTTACAGGACCTGATGGAATGGCCTGCAGTTGTGTCCAGGGAGGTTTAGACTGGGTATTAAAAATGGGTTCTTCCCCTAAAGAGTAGTTGGATGCTGGAACAGGCTACCAAGGGAAGTGCTCACAGCACCAAGCCTGACAGATCAAGAAGCATTTAGACAATTCTCTCAGGCACATGGTATGATTCTTGGCAATGGTCCTGTGCAGGGCCAGGAGTTGGACTCATTGATCCTCTTGGGTTCTTTTCAACTTGGTATGTTCTGTGATTCTATGACTAGAGTTATAAACCCCATGGTTCTATTCTCATTTAATTCAGCAGAGCAGAGGACTGCTGGTTTCAGTCATAGACTAGACACGAATAAGGTTAGTTTAAACACTTAGGAAACCAAATAGGAGTGTTAGATTCTTAGGATTCTTGTATGACATGAATTAGACTCCACACATAGGGTTGAACTCTCATCTTCTCTCCTGGGGTCACTCATCTGATGCATGGTGTAAAGTTGTAGTGGCAACATACGTAAGACATGAGCACACAGAGCTCTCAGGTAAAAGTGTACATGCCAATGACTGTTTTAGCAAGGAGGAGTTACAGGTCTGCCTCTGACATGTGGCCAATGGAGGCACTTTTTCCTTAATCCAGTGGTTAATAAATTCACACAGCCATGTCAGGGTATCTGATTTGTATATCCTATATTCTGTGAAAGTTTCCTATTTATCAGACCAGAGCTGGTGCATGCAGATCTTTTGCTCATCCCTTGGCACAGGATTTTATGGCCCCAGAGAATGATTAAAGAATAAATACAGTCTTTTGACTTTATAGCTTTGTGGTTAGAGCAGTCAGTAGCTGAGAAATAATCAAGGTTCTAGGCTTTAATTTTCTTTAAAATACAATTAGCATTTACTGTAAAACATAAATAGAATTAGAAGTGAGATTTTGTTCATCTCCTTGTTGAACCCACCATTGGGTTTTACCCTGATTTATTCCTTTCGTTTTTGGACTGCTCTGAAACGGTTCGATCCCTTGAATTTCCCATGCTTTGTTCATTAATTTGTGGCTGCACATTCTTAGCAGTGCAACCTCTGGGGCTTCACAATGATACTATTATTTGTTTTTCCAAAGAGTGTGGGATTTGCATTGAGAATAAGGACCTGTTATGCAAGGCTCAATACAGCCACATGCTACAGTGTGTTATCCAGAGAAATTACAAAATTAATTAATGTGTTATTTCTGTTTGTTACTTCACAGCATATGCAACTATAATCGAGCTATTTAAAATATGGTAAGTGTTGATGTGGACTGAATTCATTATTAGAAAGCAATCATTTGCACTGGCAAAAAGCCAGATACGAGAATGATAACATGGTTTGGCATACAGTCCAGAGTAACAATAATTTCATGTCAGTAATTAGAAATATATACTCATGCATGCTATTTACCTTACCAGCTATGTAACTGATAAATATGTAAACCTTAACTTCCACATATAGCCATTGGCATCTATGAAATTGAAACAGCACACATTCTTCTCATAAGACAGTAATGAAATAAAATCATTGAGAAACAAAGAGAATTTATCTTGATAGATGGAATAAAATATTCATGCAATGTAAAAAATTGTCTCTTAAGCTAGTTTTGAATATAGAGATCAAAATTTAGTAGAGAAAGGAAGGGGCATGGGAAAAAAATACTGCCTACCCACTGGTTTAATGGACACTCCATTGCACACACTTAGTGCAGCATCAAATGCTATGGAAAGTAACATGCAATCTTGAAGTTACAAGTTGTTTCATAATTCATAGCACAACTGTGAAAATTATTTTTTTATAATTTATTTTTCTTTTAAAGGATTTTTTTAATGTTCAAAATGCTAGCTTTAAATAATTAAACTCATAAAAAGAAGGATGTAAAACAAGACATAAAAATATTGTCTCAAACCCTGTGAAAAGTTAGCTTTAATTTTATTTCCTTCTCTCAAACAGAAATCTGAGCATCACTCTAAAAAAACTAACTTGAATGTCCATCTGCTTTTCCATCAGCTCTCATTAAAATGACAAGTATTTAATGATAATCCAGCTCAACTCTAGGACATTATGTAACAGCTAACTAATAATGGAATTATTCCAGTTAAATTAAAGCATACACAATTGCTTTGGTCTGTATCTGTTGTTTCACTCTCAAGACACCACTGGAAATAGTTCATAAAGAGGAGATTTTGAGAGGGTATACCTTTTCACAAAAAAAACAAAAAAAACAAAAAAAAAAAGAAAAAACAAAAGAAAAAACAAAAGAAAAAACAAAAAAGAGAAAAAAAGAGGATGAGTTGAATTTTTGTGTGCAATGGAGGAGAAAGGATAGTTACTTTAATTACGTCTATTCATATCTCTCATTCATACATTCCATTTTAAACACAGAATAAAACCCTCACCCCTCTCTTTTCTCTGAATCAGAATACTCCAGGTTAAAGCTATTACAGTATTATTTAAGCCTGGGATAAAAACTGTGGGATTAATTCATGCTGAAGCAGGTTTATGCAAGTCCCTGGTGATATGTTAAGTTCATTGTTGTATTAAGCTTGATAACTGAATATCCTGCAGTACATAGGAGTAACCGTGTGTAAGTATGTCAGAGATATAAATTTAAATGTTATTGTTACCATCACTGCGGAATATTCACTAAGAGATCTTTGGCTTAGGAAGACTATTAACGGAGTAAGACTGCTCAGAAAAATAGTTGCAGTTGTTCCCACTCCAAGCTGTCCCTTAGAAAATTTTCTTTTTCTCTGCTGAATGTAGAAGGAATTTAGGGAGATGAGACTTTGAGGTAACGTAATGCTCAGTGAGTGATGCTCAATCTTTTGTTTTACAACTGTGCATAGTACTATTGTGGTTCTTTTACTCTCAAGCTGCAAATAACTCCCTACACACAGAACAATGAAGTTGTTTAGTAGAAAAAGGGAGAAATTCCAAAAGGTAGCCTTTATCCTCTAGGTCCCTATGGTCCCTTTTCCATGCCTCACATTTGTTCCAGCTAATTCATTCAGCACTAACAAAGAAAGAAAGATAAGAATAAATTAAGGTCAAAGGCTTGATTTGGATCACAGTTTACCTGTGGTGGCCACTGACTCATGAAATGTAACTGCTACTTCCCCTCAAAGATAAATCTATGCCTTCTCCTTCAGAAGAAACAGGGTTTACTTACTTAGCCAGAGTGAAGGCAGAGATAGAGCACCATCCAAACAGATAAAAAGAGCAGAGCCTGCTCTGAAAGCTTGAGTAGAGCTGCAAATAGGCTGTATAAAAATAATAAGGAATTAATAATTTCTGGTCAAAGATTATGTATTGGATAAAGGGTAACTACACACAGATACAACCATCTACTTCTAATTGGGTTTTTACACAAGCTGTGAACTCACATCTAGGACTGAAGAAAGAGATGTTTGTGAGGAGGAAAGGAATGAACAACTTTGTTCAGAATATTCAGTATTCCTTTCGCATTTTGCATGTTTTATTCCTATGTGTATTTCCTCTGTCCTGAACGGGAAAAAGTATTGAACAGCTGCCCACAATTCAGAGGTGGAAACATAAATAAAGGCATAGAATAGAAATGAAATAACCTCATGACCTTCTCTGATGTAAGATCAAAGGCTAATATTTCTGGTTTTTAGTGCAGTCAGACTACTAGTATATGTTTTATTTCTTGAGATACAATCCAAAACAACCGATGATCTTGGAGCTTGCTATGTAAATTATCAGACAATACCTGACCCTTTTCTTTTGTCTGTTTTGAAATGATAAATGTCTGGGAAAATTAAGTCCTTCCATAACAATATTATGATTATTTACAAAATTTTCTTTAATTGTCCCAACATTTTCTGATCTCTCTTATTCTGCATTAGAGCTCTTTAATAATCTGTCTGTGAACTCTACTTTCCACATTTAATTTTCCCTGCACTCCAAACTGCCATCACTGTAGTTATCAAACTGCACATGTGGTATTATTTCTTCAGCTACAGTGATTCCCATTGTTTATATCATTGTATTTGTGCTTACCATGTTAAGGCTCATCTTTCCACGTACCAAAGACCAAGATGTTCCTGCCTGCTTCACAATGTATCTTGGACTTGATTGTAACAGGAGTTTGCCACACTGCTGGTCACTCAGGCTTCCATATGGGCCCCTCCTGAGAGGGGAATCAGCTGACGGCCCTGCTGGCTGTGCCTGCACCAAGTCAGCAGCTCCAGGATTAGCTTTATGTGCTGGATATTTCATGATCTGCTGATCTAGAATTCATTAAAATCTTTGGTTACTGCAAGACAGTCAGCTGGAAATTATTGCTAAAGTATCATTCTATTATTAACAGTTACTTTTAATGTTATTAAGAATTTAGCTTCTCATTACGTAAACAGAAAGGCATGATAACACTGAAATTCACTACTTGTAGTTCTTCATTGCCCACCCTTACATCATCACCAAACAGATGTGTTGAGAAACAAATTTTATACAGGCTAAATAAAACCCCACGGTCTCTTCTAATATCTCAGTTCATTATACAGGCAGGTGTGTAAGTGTAGAACATCACTTAGGATTAAACTGACTAAGCAAATATCTTCCCATATTTGGAAGTTATGGATCTTTAATTCTTATTTAACTATATTCGTATAGTTTTTAATTACTCTACTGATGTCTCTGCAATTATTTTTTGTATACCCGTGAAACCCAGATGTCAATCTATCCCTTCCTAAACACAAGGTTTTCTGTCTCTTGGCAGTTGATATGAAAAGCATATCACAACAAGGGAAGTGAAGAACACTCAGCAGAATAGGAGTAGCAAAATGTGATAATTGTTTATCTTTGGTGTCTTTGCTTTTAACCTGTCCATAATGTACACTAATGTATTTTTAAAGTTCAAAAATATGATCATGATGTAGTCTTATGTTAAATTATTTTTTACCTTTAAGGCTCACACTGATTTGTAAAGCAGTCCTGACATGAAAAACACGTTGAAAGTTTCAAAATGACTGTGTAGTGTAAGGAGAAAGATCATGTCACTCACTGCTGGAATGAAGCTTACTTCCAAGAGGTTTTTCTGTGCAAAGTGATCTTTTATACTTCAGAAAAGAAATGAGAGATTCACTTCTCCCTTTTCATTAACACTCATCATTATCTTTAGTTCGCTTACTATTTATTTAGCTCACTCATGAACATTCCAGGTAATTTTTAAGACTGAAAATTTCTTACAGTATTTGTTCTGCTTCAGCTGAAAACTTGTCACTGGAGCCTAGTTGGGCCATTTGGCATATTATTACAGAAGATCATATGCAGTGCCCAAACCTCTGGTTGTTCCTTAAACATTTTTTCAAGTAAACACTGACTCAGACAAACTCTTCTTAGTTTGTGACATATAAAAGCACAACTCTGAATGCCATAGGTGCAAATCATAAAACACTGCACAGAACTGTACAAAACTCCTTCCTTCCTTCCTTCCTTCCTTCCTTCCTTCCTTCTATGTGAAAGAAATCCCTACACAGCTATTAAGTGAAATGATGGAGAGACTCCTCCATACTGGATTAAGGGATAAGTAAACTGCCAAGTTCATTCACAGAGAGGCATTTGCTCCTGCAGTGTCATGTGTATATCCTGTTGCCCCAAATGCCTTAGATACCTGCCTTCTCAACCTTGTTTTTCAGTGGTCAATGTGTATTGGAAAGACAGCCCTTCTTACCTTCTTGAAAAAAAAAAAAAAATGCTAGATCATCAGACACATAGAGTGTATGAAAGCAGAGCTAAGGAAAACAGCTGGGCTATTACCTAATTATGACTTTAATTAATTTTGCCTTTCCAAGATTTTAATTTTGCATGTGATTGTTGCAGACTTTTTTTAATCAATGTGTGAAAACAGAGAATGAAACAGCTTTGTTCTTAAGCAGTTTATTGCTTGTTCACCGTGTTCTATTACACTCAAAATCTTGTTGCAAGAAAAAGGTAACATAATATACATTCAGCTATGATTTTATTTTTAATCCAATTAACTATTTAACAGTCCAACAGTCTAAAGAAATAGTAAGATTACTCCTAAAAGTCCTTGTATGTGAACTGTGTGGGATCTATCCCTTTTACCTGATCTTATTCTCACCCTTCCTGTGTCATTTTGGGTTTTATGGTCACTACTGCAGTACAGCTCATGAGCTGCAGAATGGAAAGGTTTTATAGGGTTTCAAACATCACAAAGTCTTCACCAAGAGGAACAGACTACTTATGAAGTGTATGGAAGATTTGTGTGCAGAGTAAGGTGTGTCTTTCCTGTTCAGTTTGATAGACCTGGATTTATTTTCCAATATTTCCTTGCCTCAGGCAGCTGCTTTCTGGCTGATTCCAGATGAAGGAGGAGCACAACCTTCATGATTTCCCCAGACATGGAGACCCCCTGGCTTTGCCAGATCCTTCCCACAGAGGCACTGGAGCAGTTCAGGCTCAGGAAGTGGAGGCAACAGAGGCTTGGACCCAAGGCAGGAGCTGAAACCAGTCCAGTCCAACTCAGCTCCTCTAGGCAAGGTGAGCCCAGGCCAGCCCTGAGGCTGGTGCTCTCAGCTCATGGAAGAACCTAAAGCCTTTTACTAGAAATGGAAGAAGGTAATATTTACTGTGTCACAATTCTGGCCACAGATACAAGAGTTTTTGGGGTTTGTTTTTTTGTTTGTTGTTATCTATTTTTATAGTAAATATGTTCAAAGTCACATCATACACTCATGCAAAAACTGTTGTTACCAAAAAAAATAAAACCTTCATCAAGACAATAGTTTGTATCTAAGTATATCTTAATGAAGACTTTCCTTCAACAGATAAACACATACTGCTAAGCTGTAGTATAAATAGGTTTTATTTAGTAAATTAGCTGGTGGTCTGTTAGCCACCCTCCTCCTCAGTGAAAGAACTGCATTTCTTGAAATTAATTGCTTTCAGGTTTGCTAAGGAGCATTAACATATTTTTTCCTAAAAGTAATAGGTGCATTGTGTACTCATACATATATATATGGTAAAAGCTTTTTTCTTACCATTTTCTTGCACATTGCTGAACACCACGAATCTAAAAGTGTCATTTACTGTGTAGACTCATCTATGCTTTTATCTGAATGCATAACATTTATTTTTAATGCTAATGCATCCTCTCTGGAAATATAACTAGTCTGTAATGACATCTTTCTTTTGGCTTAAAGCTGGGTATGTTTGCATGAGCTCAGAGGAAAAGTTTATATTTGTTTGCATTACTGCTGTTGTGTATTAAAATAACAAAAGATGAAATCTACAAAATGCTTTATAAAACTTTAACGAGGAGCATGCACAAATTGAGCTTTAAAAAGTGAGATGTATCTCATTGTGACCAAAAATATGAGATCACAGGAATCTGAGATCCAACTGAAAGAATTCACATGCAATTAGAAAGAAAAGCTGCTTGTTTTTTCTGTACTCTTCTGGCTCACTGATTTTTAGACATTCAGGTTTTATTTTGAAACACTAAGTACTGGGAAACTGAAATGTCAAAAAGGCTGTAAATGATTGGTGTAGTGAAAGGTGAAGGATATACAAACAGTAATGAGTTTCAAAGTGTTTGTGGAGGATTTTCAAAAGTGTTTATTGTGGGCCAAGGTTCTCATCATTTCAGTGAACAAGACTGGATAGGGGGTAGAAGTAAGGGAAATATACAATGCTTTTCAGATCTTTCTATGGCTTAAGATTCAGCTCAGAATAATTGATGTTCGTGGAGATCAGATAACTACTCCAAGATACTTATCTGATCTGTTGACTGAATGTGGCAATTCATCCTAATGTGTCTTAGATACATAAAATAGGTAAAAGGTTAAAGTTAGGTGGGATGAGACTTTCTCCTAGGAAACCTGTTCCTTCAAAAGCACCTGATCTCAGAAATTGATTCTAGTGTTCTGGTGTGTACTAAAACCATTGAGATATTGTCTACCACTCTATTATAAGAGGATATTACTACCTTGCATTTTAACAATACTTTCTTCAAAAG
>VWZD01011167.1:4245-45043 GCA_013396695.1 Sakesphorus luctuosus | reverse complement strand
TAATAAAATTCTGAGACTCATGATTTAGAAACCAAAGCACAAGGGAATATGCAGTGAGAGACGTCACTTTGTTATCCCTGGTTCCATTATTAAAAGCCATATTTTTGAGTCATGTATTTTTAGCAGCTCCTATTTAATATCCTTAAAAAATATATCCAGCAATGTCCTGCATGAAAACCTAGCCCATACATAATGAACACACTTTTTTTTTTTTGTATGTCTTTCAGATGGAAGAGGAAAGCAGCTGCACTTATTATGAATATTCTCAACTTATAGAAAACACAGTGTTTGAAGGCTCCAGAAATGTTTATGCCTATTGTTCTGTAGGAATACAGAAAAAAAATTGTGTGCCTTGCTGTACATATCAATCCAAGTCAGCATAATGCTGTGATCCACTGCAAAGCACTTCTTGCCTTACAAACTCAGTGAAGTCATGGGTAAATTTTTGCATCATGAGTACTGATGTTAAGAAGATTCTAAAGGACAATAATCCAAATTGTCACCTTGAAAAAAATCAAAACAAAAAACTACCAAGGAAACTCTGAAAACAACAAATCAAAATCACTTTAAAATAATATGTGGTTGATTTTTCTTTGTATCAGACTGCCTGGGTTAATAGGATCATGTATTTATACTAGCAAGAGCAGAGGTATGACATGTAGAAGGTACTTTTGTCTTCTCTCTGCTAGAAATCAGAACTGAAAGCTTGCTTCTGCTCCTTGTTCAAGAAAATATTTAAGACAATTTAAATTTTAAATTCTCTAGGGTTACTGACTTCAAAGAAATATATGTATAAGCTTCTAGTTAAGCAGGTGCTTATATTTTTGGCTGGATTAGAGGCAAAATTTTCAACAATTTACTGGATTAAACAATTGAAAAATGAGATATTAAGACATAATGTTTATAAGGAAAGTAAATGAAAACAAGAAACACATATAACTTTTTGGGGCAGTGTGTGTGCTTTCTTTGCTGAACAATCTTTCTGTCTGTTGTGTGTTAAGTGACTCTTATTTGGGTCTTCAAATCTAGTGAAGTCTGATTTCAATCTTATGAATGTGAGCATTAAGAAGGAGAATTGGAGTGAGATGAAAAAGCGATAAAATTTCTGTAGTGAAAGTGAATAAAGAAAAATTATGTGTGATAACAAAGGAACACTAATAACCAGCACTGGGAACTGAGGCATCCTACATTAATAAAGTAATTTTCTTTTTACTTTGAAATACCATTTTCTCAGCATTATGAACAATAATAATGGTTCTTTTCACTGCCTCAAAATGAACACAGAACTTTTACAAAGATAATCATAGGAGTTTGTGAAGATGTCCTGCTGTTTCACTGCTGCACTATTGAATTCAATGGGCCCCTTTTAAGATGGGACAGAGGCCATATAAAGGATGACATAAAGGATATATGTTGAACTAGAGAAAATAAGTTCCCTGTATTACATATTTTTGTGGAAATAAAATAAGTTTTGTTTCTTTTTTTTAAAAAAGGAAAATTTTATTAAAATATATGTTTCTTGAATTTTTCACATTTTCCTTTCTTTTTGGTGAATGGACTTTGTGACTTACATTTTGATTCTGGAAGTTTTATTTTTAAGCCAGCCACAAAAAAGGGAGTTTAAAACAGCCAGCATTAGATTTTGGGATAGCTGTGGATCACAAATTTGGATTTCATCACTAACAGAGGGACTGGCTAAATACACTTACAGTGCAAAATTGGAATTATTGAAAGAAGTTGTTTTAAAAGTCTGTACAGGTAGTTATGTGGCTTCTTCCTAACCTGGTAGATGGGAAAATTTTATATACTGAGTAAAAAAACCCAAGCAACCCAGCCATGATTGCTGCAGAGTTTTAGTCCCATCCACGAGGCCTCTCATACTCCCTCTGAGATGTATAAATAACACAGAGAACTTTTTTTCTTTCATCTGAGATTCTGTACCTGGTTATAACGCTTGGGTCCTGCATAATCTGTTGAACAGCTCAGAAGACTTCTAGCTAAGCCTTGAGATCTTAGTGTTCACAAGGCCAAGTGAAAGTGAATGAAGACCTTCAGATCTGACCAATGGTGAAGTGTTCAGTAGTTAATTAACAAAGAAATAAACATTTCTATGTCAGAAACTTTCTAGTCATTTGTTTGAGAATGCTTCTCTGATTGAATACTTGGAAGTGGTATGGAACATGATCTCCCTTTCTAACATTATACCAAGGTAACAGCGCTTGCAAGTGCGATATTCAGAATGATAGGAAAAATCATTTTCTCTCCAGAGCTTTCACATAATTTATTATGTTGTTCTCTATTTACAGATCCATAAAATAAAATCGACAACCATCTTAATATATCCCTAAAAATTCAGTATTAAACTAGATGTACACTAGGCAAAAACAGATGCCATGCCCATTACTGAGATAGGCCTTTTAACAGTGATTTCTTATAGGTGTGCTTTTTGTGATTGTATTCCCAGTCCTTCATTATGCTGAGATTAGTGTATTTGCAGTACAGTAATACTTGATAAAAAAAAAAAAAACGGCTTCCCTATCATACAAATAATAGAGCACATCCTGGGCATTCATTCCAAGTGCCTTTTCATGATTATGTAGCAGAGTGCATGATACTCCTCAGAATCACAAGAGATGCTCAGTTCTAACTAAAATCACAACACTAGAGAGCCTAAAAAATGCTAATGTGTTTCAGAGACTATGTTTTCTTGGCTATGGTCCCTGAATATGGTGACAACTATAGTGCTGATGCTTCCCATTCTCAAAAGTCTGTCAAACCCAATTAAAAACTGCATTCGGGTAATCCTTGTCCTTTTCAGTTGCTGCTTGCTGTGGAGATATTTAGCTTACATTCTTCCTGCTACAAATAATCCTTCTGTGTTTATATTCTGTTCCCCTCCCCATACATAAACATGGGTGTACATACACACATCTCCTAGAACCTGGGTGTACATACACACATCTCCTAGAACCAAGAAAACCACCTTCTTGCTCTTTCGTCTGTGGTAGTATCCCACTATGCTTCTTATTTTTGAATGTAAAGTCATTAGATTGATCCCATAAAACTTGTGATCATGTATCTTTCCTTGGTATCCTCCTTCAAAATATGACCCATTTTTAAAGCACTTTCAAGGCAATGCATTCAACTGTATGATGCTTCCTAAAATAAGACATCTAATTGAGGTGTCTGTGTTATGATATTATTTTCCAACTGTTATGATGTTCTTTTCTGAGTTTTCCAATTTCAGAAATTGGCTCCTGTACAGGGTAATTTGGAACACCACACATAAACTCCCGCTCTGTATTGCCTTCTGGAGGAGACTGCAGAAAGAGAATAGGAAGCTTGGTCAATCACACTAAGCCTCAGATTAGTTTTCTTTTTAATGTGATCACTGTCCTAATTTTGCTGGAATCAGTAGAATTTTGTTATCTCAAACTACACAGAAACATTAAAACCTCCTTAAGGAAATCTGTTGAGTTCCCTATACTTCAGCAGAATGGAAATTCTAGGTAAGAAACATAATTTTATCTTTATTTTAATAAAATCTGCAAAATGTAAGATCCTGAGTATCTATTCTAAATGAGACTTCTGTACAGGCCAGATGAAAATTTTTATTTCATCGGTCATGTTTAATGACATATTTTCAGCTTGACTGTTTAAAGTCCCTTTATGATGAAATTAATAATAATGGCCAATCTTCGAGAACGAAGAGATGGGAAGGGCTCTCCCCCTGTGGGTGGGCCCTTCGAGCCTGCGCAGTGGATATTTTAGGTGAGGCTCAGCGTGCGCAGAATTGGCCCCACCGTTTAAGTCCTAAGGTTCATTTGCCACGGCCGAGCAAGCTTGGACAGTGACAGTGAAGTCCTTGGGACTGTCTACAACACCTGGTACTAACCGGGGCTGACCCTGCTTCGCATCCGAGATCTGATGGGGTCGGATGGCAGGGAGGCATTGAACTGCCGGGGACAGTCCCTACACTGAGACTCGAATTCGCGACCTTCGGATTCGGAGATAGGAGCGCTCTCCACTACACCACGGGACCGCCCCACATTGAAATTAGTCCAAGGAAAAGATTGTGACATCACTCTTTACTATTACTACTAAGAATGTTTCTGGTTTCCTTGGTTTCTAGTACAAAGCAAATGTGTGGAACTATTTCTAAAATTAATACATATTGCCATACACAAAGTAACCAAAGGGACAAGTAACAAATTTCTCCAATTTTTGCTTTATTATTACTGCATTTGGAGAAATTCTTGGAAGGAAAATCCATTGAGACTTATGAAATGCTAAGAAATTACTTTTAACTCAAGAGGTTTCTATACTTTGAATAGTTGGAGTCAGAAAGTAGGTGGTGGAAATAAAATGTATGCATATACACATGAATTTCAAATCTGTACCAGCAGCATGAGGTGCAAGGAGGAAGCTGAAGGAATATTTCAATGAGAAATGGCACGTAGATGTGTCTGAATTATGCTATGAATTTATCATTAATGTTTATGGTGTGAAATGTTTCTGCAGAGGCATTTAATAGATGTAGTTACTTGTCTTGTGTAGTTACTTGCCTTGAAAGTCAGCACTCCAGTACAAAACTCGGGAGATACCAAGTTATGGTACTGCACAATCATAGATAAGATATCCAAGTTCTTTTTCAGAAAGAGTGACAATCTAGAGTGGAAATGATAGGGATGTGGAACTACATGTTCCCTGTTAATGTGGCTTGCCCACAGTTCTGTGTGTTTTGTGGATAACACAGAGTGTGTCAACAGTGGTAACTCATAAATATATGCACAGCTAGGAGAAGTTTTAAATTTAAATATGTATATATTTAAAAATAATATAGGGTTTTAATTCTATGTGTACAATATTATTTCCTGGATATACTATGCTTTGAAATCAAATGACTCTATAATTTTTAAAAAAACTGGATTCAATACAGACTAAATACCCAATAAAACCTCTAAGCCAACACCAAGTCAGGTGAGAAAATAGTTGTCTGGCTTAAAGAAAAAGAAAAAAAAAATCCAAACCTCAAAGCTCTTTTTATTGGTATAATATCTGCTCTTTTCTGTCCTGTTGGGAATGACTACTGATGGGTATATAATGAGAACCTCATGAAGCAGCAGAAGTCTTCTGTTTGTAATCATCAGTAAACTTTAAACTACATACAAGATTGATGTTAAATTTAGATAACTTTATTAAGCCATTGACATAAAAAAAAATATTGAGAAAAAAATTGGATGCTAATTCCTAAGAGACTTTTTGTATTAAATGAAAAGATTAATCTGATGTCTTTATTATACATCAGATATAGGTGTCCAGATTCCCTTCAGAGTCTAGGATGTGGTTCCTATTATCCCAGAGTAAATATTTAAGTTCCATCTGAGAAATTACTCCCTAAGAAGCCTTTTGATCTCCACTGTTTAGCAGGTGTGCATGTCTGAGTGTCTAATTATTAGGCAATACCTATTGTACTGTCCCAGCTTCATGTTGATATGTGACCATTTTTAAAACTTTTTTTTTTTTTTTTGGTAATATAAACCCTAGGAGGAAATGATACCGGGTTATTACCATTTGCTTATTTTTAGGATAAAAATTAGTATAACTAATGCCCTCTTCACAAACAACAAAGGTGTTTTTAATTTTCATTGTTATAGTTTGAAAATTTGGGTGAGAATTCATTAGGCCTTTTAACAGGAATGATTTTTCCCAGTCACAAAGCCCTGAAAAAAGACTGAGTATAAAGGCAGAAATTGATATGGAGGTGAGATAACATCGTCATAAACACGAGAGAAAACAGTTGCAGACTTCATGTCATGTAACTAGACCTCACTCTCTGAATTAAGCATTATCAAGTGTTTTGTTGCAGGTCAGTATCTAGACCTCAGAAAATCACTTGCCAAATACCATTGAGAAAAGCTCTATTCAATTATACTACTGATCGGCTTTTAAGAAAGATCAGCATTAAAAAGGGGTCTCAGGGTGTCCTCTAGCTCTTCTATTGCTCACTGTGTTATTTCTTGGATGATTTTTTATGACAGCTCTTACAGCAAATGCCTCACATGAGAAACCTTTATGAAAGGTTCTGGCACTGAGTACCTTTGGAGACAAGAGTGTTTAGGGCCTCTGAGAAAAATCTTAGAGCTTGAAAATAAACCCTTTGGCACAAGAACAGAGCTCTTGCCCAGGCTAACAGCACTCTAGGGGTGTCTTTCACCCCTTTGCATTCCATAGTAAAATTCTCCCTGGAGCAATTATACAAATTAAATTCTGTGGGGCAGTACTTTTAATTTTTTTAAAAAGTAGTAATAAAAGCCTCTCTAGACCTTTTGACTTTAGAACTAAAAATCTGAAGTGAGCTTTGTTAAGACGTAATCTGAAGTAAGACTGGATATGTCCACTTCTACTTACAGAACAGCATGAATTCGATTTTGGCACTGCTGAATATGGTGCCTTGAAGCCACATTACATTTTGAATTTGTCATCATTTTTTTCATGAAGAAGGAAAGGATAATTCAAAAGTCCTTGTTGTATTCTGTCTTCTTCATTCACTGTTTAATCTATACTTAAGAGAGAAAGTACAATTGAGAAAAAGCAGAGTCACTGCTGAATCATGGCCTTGTCTTCCATCTCTTTCCTGATTTCTTACTGCCTTTAAGGAAAGGGAGGAATGCACACTAAATCCAGAGTTTCAATAGGAAAGCCATTATCCATCTATTTTACAAAATGACCAATGATCAGCTATTCTACTAGTTTCATAATAATATATTGATGTTTTATGAGGCAGAAAGTGATGCTGCTATTGGCAAGATCTACCTAGAACTCAATTATTAGAATTACCAGAGAAATAATAATTTTCTTTTCTTTTAAGACATTGGCTA
Organism: Sakesphorus luctuosus; assembly: GCA_013396695.1. Taxonomy (NCBI): domain Eukaryota; kingdom Metazoa; phylum Chordata; class Aves; order Passeriformes; family Thamnophilidae; genus Sakesphorus; species Sakesphorus luctuosus. Next base: position 38,162 of record VWZD01011167.1, on the reverse strand, counting down.
CAGAAGAGAAGCATGATTTAATCCTTAGGCTAATTTTAGTGAATGATCAGGTATATAATTTTGCTTGATTTAGTTCTTCTTTACAATCTGTGAAATGTAAGTGTGGATGCAATAGAACCTAAATCTAAAGTGTCTCTGAATATGAAAGTTCCAGCGGATTCTGTGAAAATTTTATGCAATAAAAGCTTTTTATATTGTTTGAATATGTCTGATTCTGAAAACTATGCATCATTTTTCTCTTTTACACCCCAATATTAAGCTCTTTGTTTTTATCATGGTAATCAATGGCTTTTTTATTTTCAGTAAACTTGACATAATGTCTGCTCTAAAAACTTTCTTCTTTCATCCTTCTATCCTGATGCTGTAGCATAATCCTAATTCAAAACTGATAATGTTTTACATGACTTTTTCCTCACTTTTGTTTTTTGTCAAGTGTAACGTTCAGATCTGCCTAATTTTGATGCAGATTGAACTATAAGTTCGAATATTCTCTTGAGCAAAATTAAAACTCAAACAAGTTATCTGTAAATACCAAAAACTGATTTTTATTAATTCATTGCTAGAGAGGTGCAAAAGGAAAAGAGGAAAAAATAAGAAAAGTTAGGAAAANTCTCTCTCTCTCTCTCTCTCTCTCTCTCTCTCGGTAGGTGAAGGCTGGTGGTGTTGGAAGAAAGGTGAGGCAAGGTGAGAGGAGAGATCAGAAGAAACCAGGCACAGTTCCTAGTTACTCCTTCTCTGTTGCTCCTCTGACTTCTGAATCCATCTTCAGGTTTTTATAATGCTTTCCTAATCCTTGTGCATGATTTTTGGCACGTAGTCAAGTGTGGTTAAGTCCAGATGTTGGGAAACTGATGACAAAGACAGGATTTTCTGGCAGGAAACATTTCCTTGGGAAAGTTTTCCATGAAAGCTGACAGGGCGATGTTAGCAGGATGTATTGAGAGGCAGAAAACAATGGAGAAGCATATTTTTTGGCTTCTCTATTGTATGCTACATCAAGGAAACCCCTTCTATTGTTGTATTGCTCAGGTTTGTATCAGATATTACCATCTTCATTGTTATTAATAAACTCAGCCTCCTGGCAGCAGGGGTTAAATGACTCTGCTGATACCTATGTTGAATATATAGCGTCGTTGTGAACTAGCATCAGAAAGTTATTCTGAAACGATACTAGTATATTATCACTTAAAATACTTTCATAGATGAAATAATTTCCAATGCGTAAAGTAAAATATACTCACGTATCCCCCAAAATGCCACAGCAGTGTAAAGGATTCAAAAGGTTTACTTGAAGGCAAGAGCACTGAAAGTTTTACAAAACAAAAACTGACCACGCTTCCAGAGCATGGGCCTGAGAGAATGCAAAACCCTCTTTTCTTTCCTGGGCTTTATCACCGCATTCAGCATCCCTCCTCCAGACTCACTGACGCCACAGCCTGTAGCACTGTGAGGACTTATCTCTTCTCAGACTAGAGAGATACTGTATTTTTTCTCTGGTATGCAAAAGAGAAGGGAAAAAAATCCCCATCCAACTATTTATGAAAAAAGTACTCTTAGACAGGAAAGGCTTCCTAAGCAAAAAAATGAGTTCTAGCTCCCTGTTACAAATTCTTCCAAAAAGGGACCTATCCCTACACATAAGGAAAGGCAGCAGCAGTGGGTATGTGTGCTCTAGCTGGTCTTACTGTAGGTCAGTGGCTTTTCAAAGGTGAAAGTACGAATAGACTCTCAAGATGTCTGCATAGCACTGGTGTAGTTTTAAACAGCACTTTATTGATCTGACATTGAGAAAGCAAGTAGGAAAAAAAATGTGCATTTTTATTCAAGGAAAATAATGTCCAAATTTCTGTCAAGATACTCCTACGTGCCGTATCAGTATAATCTATACTATTGCTTCACTTTGCATGAGTCAATTAGTCAGTCTAAATAAAATCTGCTTTGCATTCCTCTTCTACTTGTTTTATTTTACATTCATAAAAAACAATTATGAATGAATCTTTTACATGAAAGTCTAATCCATTCTTTAGATATGTTATGAATTGTCTAATTTCCTTTTTTATTACCCTGAATTTTCATTTGATCTGCTTAAGCATTTTAAGACAAGTATCTGTTTTAATAACCATAAAAACCACATTTCGACTCCATTTTATAGTATTTCTTTAACATTAATGGTACACATTTTCCTCATGTATTATGCTTCCCTTGTGTATCATCTTTGGATAATCTTGTCTTCATCTTACTGAAATATGTGTTAGAGAATTTCTATGTAGTTTCATATAAATTAAATACATAAAGTTTACACAACTGGTGTCAGCTAAATTTCTTTATTTAGGTTGAAGAAATAAATACTCATACAAAATGAAAACTGTTCAGTTTGTCCATACTGCATTCCAATATAATTAAGATTCAATGTTTGAAACAAATTTTGGGGAATGTGTTCATATTTGCACATAGGAAAAACCCACAGAAAATCTTGCATGTAAAAGCGGAGGATAATGATAAGGAAATTTCTGATACCTCAGAAATGTGGAGACATATTTTTAACTACTGCTTTTTAAACTATTTCAGGCTGTGAGTTTTCTAAATGATTTATATAGGAATACACATGTAAATGATCTTAAGTATCAGCTGAACTGGACTTGCACTGTGTCAGAATTTAAATTACTGCAAATATATGTCATTCAAATTTTCCATTGATGAAGTGTTTCAGATAAAAAAAAAAGAAAATGAATTAAAGACTAAACTTGATTAAAAAAGTATCTATCATAACAAATTCTAAAACATATTACTCTGAGGCAGTGAAAGAATTTTTGTGAGGATAATTTCAAAATATTTAATCTGAATTTCAAAGTGATAGGTTTATAAGTGAATATTTAAAATATTTTCAGTTACATATGCTACTGTATTTTAGAAAATAAATTAAAAAAAAAATTGCCTTTCTCCAATACCCATGATGAAACTCCTGCCCCAGTCAGGCATATTGTGATTGGATGAAGGGAGGGATTCCAGGGACTTTCTTGCTTCACACCTCTTCCACTGAGCTACTTGACCTCAAAGTGCAGCCGAGCACACTGTAAATATACTTATTTCCTCCCAGCCTGACGTGGCTGCAGTTGCTTCCTGCCTATCTCCGGCCCAGGATACTCTTCTTTTGTCAAGGCATCCTTCCCCCTTTTCTGTCTTTGTGAAACTCATTGGCATGCCTGTACCACAGATGACAGAACACAGGTGGGAACATCCTATGGTTGGGTTATGTATGGGCAGTGAAGGAGCTGGAAATTCAGAACATTAGGCTTTTGGAGGCATCTATGACATGTCTGGGAGGAGGAACAGTTATCCCTTCTCATGAAGGCCAGTGCTGGATATACAACACAATTTGATATGATCCTACCTGTAATTGCCCACCCAAATTTACAAATATACAGGTATATATGCACATATGTACAAATTTAATCTTCCTTCTTTGTTGTCTACCTTGATTTACTCTGCCTTTTGCTTGACATTTCTTGTAGCACATTCTGCTTTCAGTCTCACTTGGACTACTTTTCCTTTCTGAGCACACTTTATCCTCCCTAAATCCTTTCTTCTTTAAACTCTATTCTTTAAACCATCCTTCCTGCTTTCAGATTTAAGGCCTGAATCAGCTTTCCCTGATACTTGTCTCAAGTTACAAGTGAATTTTGTTACAGAGTTGCTGAGTTAATATATGAAAAGCACTTTTGCGCTCTGTTCAATTTTCTTGAATCCTAAATGGATGTGGCATGCTGGTTACAAAGATAGTGTGCCTAGGAAACCTGATATTAACTTCCAACTGCCTTGTATTCTACAACTTAAAAGACATAGAATATAAGGTTGAGGCACTGTGGATAATGAATTTGAAGAACACATCTACATGGCTGGTAGCTTTAGAGGTGCTATACCTGAGACATGTGATTCTGCTGACATCACTGAAATACTACAAAACTGTTCCCAATACACATTTTAAAAGAAAGAGACTTGTTCCCTGTATAGTGATTCATTCTTTGTACTTCTCTTGACATTTTTTTAAATACTTGTGTCTGTACACTGTCAATGATTCTGTGTTGTGCAAAGGGGAGGTACATGACCTCTGAATGGCTTACACTACACTGAAACTCTGTTTGGGATTTGAAGTGAGTTGTGAGACATGCATAAGCCTTCTTGTGCATTGCAATACTTAAGGCATGAGTAATACTTATGTAAAATTTGAATGAGTTGATTAGCCTCTTAGGTGAACCTTCAGAGCAAAATTAAGTACCTATGTTCACTATATTGTCTATGAGGAGAAGCATCACTTCAGAATGGGATCATCAAGGATCTGTTGAGTGGGAAGATGACAAAACTGGATTAAAACCAACAATAAGGATTAGAGTTCAATTGTTTTCCTGAGTGTAAGAAGCAAGAATAGACCTAATTTCTTACTATGTAGGCTTTTCTCCACTCAGGATCCTGATTTGTGAATGCTGTCCTTGTGTCTGGCAGAAAAGTCTGGTTTTCCTGTAGCCTTTTTTTCATTTTTTTCTGATTTTTTGTCTGTCTGTTTGTTTGTTTGTTTGTTTTACAGCACTCAGGGAAAGAAGTCTGGCTTAGACTGAAGATGAATTTCAGGCACAAATCTATAAAGGGTCTATTCAGCTCATTATATATTCAGTGAAAATCTATACTACTTATCATAGTCCAGTGGTCTGGTTAAGTACTAGTAAGAAAGGATCATTATGTATTTCATTAGCAATGCTGTATTGCAAGAGGAACTAAGAAAGCCTCACATCAAACTACCTAATAATCCAGTGGTTTGAACACTTTATAAGGCTGTCACTTGCTCCATTCATATCCCCCCATTATGCTCTTGACTTCGTCTCTCCCTCAACATACTTCTTCCCACATACAGAGGGATTGAGCGCACCTTCAGCAAGTTTGCTGACAACATCAAGCTGTGTGATGCAGTTGACAGGGTGGAGGGAAGGGATGGCAACCAGAGGGACTGTGACTGGCTTGGAATTTGCACCCATGCAAACCTCATGAAGTTCAACATGGACAAGTGCAAGGTTCTGCATGAGGGTTGGAACAATTCTAAGCACAAATACAGGCTAGTCAGAGAATGAATTAAGAGCAGCCCTGAGGAGAACGATTTGGGGATGTTGATTAACAAACATCTTACCATGAGGTGGCAATGTGCACTTGCAACTTAGAAGGCAAACTGTGCCTTAGGCTGTATCAAAAGAAATGTAGCTAGCAGATTGAGGGAGGTGACTCTCTCCCTGTACTCCACTCACATGAAACCCTGCCTGGAGTACTGCATCCGGATCTGGGACCCCCGACATAAAAAGCATGTGAATCTGTTGGAGTGAGTCCAAAGGAAGGCCACGAAGATGGCCAGAGGAATGGAACATCTCTCCTATGAGGAAAGGCTGACAGAGTTGGGGCTGTTCAACCAGAAGAGAAGGCTCCAGGGAGACCTTAGAGCAGCCTTCCAGTACCTGAAAGGAACATAAAAGAAATCTGGAAAGTAGCTGTTTATAAGAATATGTAGTGATAGGACAAGAGACAGTGGCTTTATGCTGAAAGAGAACAGGTTTAGATGAGATACTAGAAAGAAACTCTTCGAGAGCGGTGAGGTACTAGATGAGGGTGCCCAGAGAATCAGAGAATCACAGAATAATTAGTGTTGGAAGGGACCTCTAGAGATCATGTAGTCCAATAGCCTTTCCAAGGAAGGGTCGCCTAGAGCAGGTTATGCTGAAATGTGTACAGGTGGGTTTTGAATGTCTCCAGAGATGGAGACTTCATGCCCTCTGTGGGCAGCCTGTTCCAGTGCTCTGCCACCCTCAATGTAAAGAAGTTCTTCCTCTTGTTGAGGTGAAACTTCTTGTATTTTGTTTTATGGCCATTGTTCCTTCTCCTGTCACTGCACACTGCTGCAGAGTCCAGCATCCTCCTCGTGACATCTGCCTTTGAGACATTTTTAGTTGTGGATGCCCTCCCCCAGGAAGTGTTCAAGAGGCTGGATAGGGCTTTCAGCAACATGTTCTAGTTGAAGATGTTCCTGCCCCTGACAGAGGGGTTGGAACAAGATGATCTTTAAGGTCCCTTCTTATTCAAACCATTCAGTGGTTCTAAGGTTCTCTTCTACTCTAAAACAATACATCTGCTACGAACACCTTAAAAATACAGTTCTCTGTTGGCCACTGCTGTTCTAGTTCTTTGGGAATCCAGAGGCTGTCTTCAGAGATGTTAAGATTTCTTAATTTTAAGGTTGCTGCTGTGTACTTTGGTTTCACATAACCTCACTGGTTAAGCAATGTCAAAGAAAATCATTTAGGTAAAAGGCAATAATCAGACTAATGATCTTAGCTGTGATAGCTAAACTTTGTGTGATTCCTTTTGAAAATATTTGTAATGACCTGTTGGCAGACGGGAAGATAAAAGAAACAAATTATATGTTTTCTTATTCATATTACCCTTCTGCGACCTTGCTGACACTAATGGAAAGGGACAAGCCAGTTCCCAAATTGATTCTCTCTTTCAACTTTGGTGTGCAGAGAACCTTTTCAAATAAAGGAATAACCCTTTGTGTTTGCAGATTTTGGCATTTCTGTGATTCCTATTTGCAGATTTTTAAAACTCATTTGGATATATATTTTATATTGCAGCAAATTTTTAACTAGTGCAGGCTTCAATGTTCACACAGATAAGCAGACAGCTAAGCCATGGACTTTTAAGGAAGAAAGGAAGTTTAGTTCACGAACACTACACAGCTTCCAGAATTCACAGCTGGGTGACAAAACCACACACAGGCTGCAGGTCTTCTGGTATATATATATATCAAGGGGCTTTTGGGGCTGGGCAGTGCTGCTTTTCTGAGCCATAACCCATTTTCCCTCCTCTTCTCTTTCCCAATTTGTGAGCAAAGGTGTGCTTCTTACCTAGTTTAGCTGAGAAACAGCTTCTGAAGGAAAGACCAAGAGTGGTTGTTCTCATACATTCTCTCAACATATGTTCCTTTTAGCCACAACATGTTTCTTGAGCAAGAGAAGTTTCCAAACCATTTATCTCCTCGACCATTTCTTGCACAGGGTCCCCTCAACCCCCACACTTGTGAAACAAAACACTGGAGGGAAAAATGTACTTCATTATTAAATCCTTCATGACTGTCCAGATTTTGTGTTCTCAGAATAATATTTAGCTATTCTTCAAGAAGTGCCAAGGAAGTTAGACAATTTTAACAAATTCATTTTAATCTGCATAGTTTCTTATTTCCAAACAGTAGCTTGTCTCTGGAATGTTCATAGTTTTCATGTAATATTTGTGTCTGAATAGTGACAAGATCATTTCCCTTCTCTCCTTGCCTTGTCTCCTGCTGTTTTTTTTCTCTCTTTGAACCTAATGACACATAATTTCCTGGTTTCAGTGGGATCAGAACCTTTTTTCCTACTTTTAAATAGAATATGGAAATACACAAAACATTTACAGAGTTGGAAGAAAATGGACTTAGTGCTCCATAGGTATCCACATTTCTATAAGTGATTGCTCTATCCATTTCAGAAATAATACAGATTAATTTTAGTACTGAGGACAAGACAAAAAGTCAGAGATGTCACGCCAGTTAAAAGGATGTTGTGAAGGTCATCGTTGCTCAGTCTTCAGTGGCAGGGAAACGTTTGTAAGATTACAGCATCCTTAGTCCCAGTGTTGAGAAAGAAGACCCAAAGACAGCCCAGAAACAAGACCATAGTGTGTGTTTACATTCTGATTCCTAAGCAGATGTGTGTAAATCTCAGTCATTTACTTGTCGTTGGGATGGGGAAAATTCCAATTTACAATAACGTATGAAAAATGCTTATTTATTTTTATATCTTTATTTTTTTAATTAATTCCCTTTTCTTTCTTCTATCTCTTAACAGCTCTCCACTTCTTTCTTCTATCCCTGCTGCCAGCTTTCCACTTAAATATGTATTTTAAGATAAATAACAATTGTCCATGGCTTGAACCACCTTTGATATAATTTGAACTAAAATGTAGGATTTCAGGAATGCTGTTAAATGCAAAAGCTGTGTTAAGTCTGCAAGTTTCTTTCCTGGAATAGGATAAAAATTGTTAGCATTCACATCACTCTGGAGAATCTCTCTGTAGCTGAATATCATCCCAGACCAAGGATGTTGCATAACTCTCTTCAGAGAAAACTTTTTTCCAGAACTGTTTGACTGACTGGTGATGATTGCTATTCTAAAGATATGCAAATCTTTTACATAGGCATGAAACAGAAGAAGGATCCTTCTTCCACCCATTAGATTCCAGAGTGCAATTGATGTCTGCTTCAGCTCCATCTTTATACGAAGAAATTTTTCTCCTCTTGTTGATCCACGAAGTAAATTTTGCATTTCAGAAAGGGAACAGCACAAAGGCTACCCATGAGAAAGAGGCATAATAAGTGCAGAAGTCAGTGATTTTTTTTCTTTTTAACAGCTTTAAATCAGGTTGATTTTTTATAAGAAACCAAGTAAATGTGTACAGACTAATGCAGTGAAACCAAGACTGCTTTTAATATTGGAGGAAATGAATCAGGGAAAACCTTATTATCAGGCAAAGAGCTTTTCACATGCTGAGGAATTAAGCCCACATTTTGTATCTTTAACACTAAGTCAAGCTATTCTGTAGAGTTGCAAAAAAATGAGTCAGATACAATTAATTTTAAAGTGAGTCAGACAGTAAGCAAAATGTTATTAAATATTTTAATACACTTTGCTAAGTTTATTGAGATTGAATTCAGTCCCTGTCATCCATATGTTGTGTTCTAGAAGAGAAATACAAAAGCTGCCAAAGTACTCTCACATATCCTTGACAAGAGATGTTTTGAATATAGATATTATAAATATATAAGATCATGCAATTAAATTTTATTTTGTACATTTTAATGGTAAAAAAATGATATCTTAATCAAATCTCAAAATCGGAGAAGTTTTCAGAAAACAAAAAAACCCTCTTGGTATTATTGAATCAGTAACAGCTTCCCTCTTCAATAAAGTACTTTCTTAATTAATTGTGTACTCGTATACATTCCTGTTGCTCACACTCAAAAATACTTTTAAAATGCCTTAATATATGAAATTCATATATTATATAAAGTACACTATGATTATATTTTAAAGTATGGATGTTTTATCACCATCAGTTTTATACATTTCCTTTGACACACGGTCTGTATTTCTGTATTCTATTGATAGCTGTGGCTTGAACAAGCAAAGATTACAAAATCAGCATGTCAGTGTCTACAGGCTTTTTGGAATAGATTGTTGAAAGATAAGGCATTCTTTCTTCATGACAATATGAACTTCTGCAAGGATTAGCAAAAATTACGTCATTTACATTTTATTTCAAGTATTCAAGCTTTCTTATTTTCTTAGAGGTCTTGTAAGGGAAAAAGTAGAAAACAAAATATTAGTTTCTTTTACTTTCATGTCAAGCAGATAACATGTGCTCCGGTGTGAAAACTTAAACTCCTAGTCTTATTTATTTTTCAGTTTACAACCCTTTGCATGTTCTAAATGTTATACATTTTTTAAACAGGTAACAATACTTTATGTATTTAATTGCTTCATGTCACTACTTAGTTAGAAACTTGCCATACAATGAAACTGCATGCAGAATATTCTGATCCCTGTGCTAATATAAAATCACTTTTTTGAGCATGATACATGAAGACATCTTATTTTTTACACTCCATTATACAACAACTTCAGTTTCAAGGGAACATTATGCTCTTCTGATAATAATTTCTCAAACAACTCAACATGTTTAAGATGTTTAAAGTGAAATTACTTAAATCTGTTTTGCTATCTTTGGAGACACTGCACTTTGTTACTGGAAGACTAAAAAATTTGAATTCTTAATTTAATGAAATGAAAAACAATAGATGTAAGTAATGTCACTTACTGCAAGTGTTAATCTCATAAATGTCAGGACAGCAATTCTGATGATCATGTTTATTCTGAGTGTGGAAACCTACTGTATATAGCCTCATTTTGCTAGAAAACTTTCATGTACTTATCTGTAAGATATTGCTTTGGGTTTATCAAATCCCATCTGTGTACACAGTAAACATTTATCTTAGTGAAAGCCAGTGTTATGCTTTTATGTTGTTTGGTTTTTGAAGCATCAGGAAGGAAAACATAACTGGAATGACTGTTTCCACACTGAAGTAGTTCTGCATGGCCTGTTTCTCAGAATTTACTTCAATTATAGTTCTTCTTGCATTTGTGCAGAAATATTTTATTTTGGAAATTTGAGTGTATGATGACAAGTGTAACAGCACCAGCAAGAGAGTTCTGAGCTACGTGTACATCAGCAAATGATGTGGTTGTGTGGAAATGGATTTATCAACTGTAATACTCAGTGCCGAGAACCTTGCACCCACATCGTTATAGTTGCTCAGTGTATGCTTCAGGCTGGCTTCAGTGCAGACTTATGGGATGAATGACTGACAACAGTCAGAGAGCATTAAACATACTGGATGGATTGCATTTTCCAATTAAGGATACAGATGATGTACTCTAAAAGTGCTGCACTATGTGAACTGAACAGCATTTAAGTAGATTCAACTTCAAGATTCACTTCTGAAGTGCACTTCTGATTTCAGCCAGACTAGTTTTTCACTAGTAATGTAGGTGTAAAGAGTCCTGAATTCAGAACATTATGTCATTCCTAAAGCATAGGACATCAGTTCTCGTGGTTTGTTTGTGTGTTTGTTTTTTACACATTTTTGGTTGGTTGGTTGGTTTTTTGATTGGTTGGTTGGTTGATTGGGGTGTGTGTTTCTGTTTGTCTTTTTTTTTTTAACTTTCCAAATGCTACTAACACAATGAAATTTTAATTCTTAAATTTTAGACAAAATAATAGTGGAAAATCAGCAGCATTATTAGAATTCTCTTGTGGACAATGCCATGCTCTGTTCATTCTTAGCCCTCACTGGGAAATTAAATAATCCTGACTGACAACTGACACATTAATTGCCTTTGAGGGAGCACACCTTTAAAAAGCAGTAATTTAAAGTCTTCTGCTTTGGTGGAAGAACCAATTTGCAGCATCATCAGTCAGGGTTTTGACATGTAACTTTGCACTTGCCATTTTGTTAATAAAGAATCACACTTGAATCCTGAGAGAGTGTTTCCCTAAAGAGAAACTTAGATGTCTTTGTGAAATTAAGATGACTTTGATAGGGACATGTAATGAATGTTTAAATGAGTTATTAACCTTTCATGACTTCAGTGAGTATTACTGCAAGACAATTCATCATTTTGTTGTCATAAACTGTAAAAAGGGGAATATCACAGTAAGATCAATTTCTTTAAAAGTTTATTTCTTGATAGTTTTGTGCATAACAAAACCAGGTTCTTGTGTATCTAATGTTCAGCAAGCTACATGAAAAAAGGAATGTCTTGTAAATAATTTTAATATATAAAAGTAAATAAATGGGAAATTAAAAAATATTAATCCATCAACTAATATTTTAAAATATTTAATTCAGTTCAAATCTTCATATGTGAGTGGTTTATTAGGTCAAGAATAGTTATGTCATGTTCCTGTCCATCAGACATCCTATATATGTAAATCAAATTATCGGAAAACAACTTTCCCTTTTCTTATTCTATTGAAAATACCAGTGAAGTGGGAAAAAAATTAGTAATTCTAAAGTTAAAAAATCAAACATATTTTCACATTCTAAGGGGAGTATATTTTGAATGCTCTAAGGTTCTATTTTTTCAGAGGGGCTGGGTGCATTTAAAATTCACTTTCAGGAACGAACTACCTTTTTTGATTGATTTTGTTTTCATAAAGCCTAGTTTCCTTCACAAAGCAGTTTTGAAGATTTTTTCATTTAAACCTTTTTAAAAATTGTTTGAATACCTTATGACTTGGCAAACAGAGAAAAAAATATGATGTAAATTCTTTTCAGGTACTACAGTGTTTCATGAAGAAAAAATCTACGCCTACCAGTAAACTTGTTTTTAGTGCAGCTTTTAAATATACTTAGAATAGGAGTTAATAGCAGGCACACAATTGCTTTTTAATAGTTTGTAAAGCAAGTCATGTCTTTAGGTCCTCTGTTGACATATCTGCAGTTCTATTAAGTCAGATATGTTCTTCATAAAGGAAAAGTTATATCTCAGAGCAGTAAGAATGCCTATTTCTGGGGCAAGCTACACACACCCTTAATTGCCATTATGTAGGTGAAAAAGTGTCTTAAATCACTAAGTGTCTTAGTCAGTTTCTTTTATAGACTAAAAGCAATTAGTCAATGCTAAGAAATCCTTATATTAAATTATAATAAATATTATAAAATTCCTTATGTCTTCATTTTCAAATCATTAGTTTAAAATAAGTTGAAAAATTGCTAATACTTTGAGGATACTATGGGCTATTTAATTTAGAAATACACTCTAAGCGTATAGAGAAACAACTATCGGGAAAAGGAACTGAAAAGCAAAACATGATATTGGTGGGTATTGGTGGGTGGAACTTTTTCTCCAAGAGCTGTAAATTATTATATGCAATCTGAAACTGGAATCAAACAAAGGTACAAGATAATTAGCCACAACAGGAGCTATATGTCCATTTGACATAATTTTGTGACAATTACAAAGGAAAATACTGCCCTTTCCTGTAATTTATTTGCTCTTGTTATTTGTCTTTTTTGTCGTCATGTCAGCAATTTCAAATTTGAAAGTTAAATCATGGCAAATTGTCACAGTGGTAGTTCATGCACTGTTAGAAGTACATTTATGTGATTGTTTTAGTAAATGGCTCATTGGAAAAATATTTTCTGCTCAGTTGAAAGTTTTGCTGCAGGGACTAAAGCATATGAATCTGAAATACAAATTCAAGTTATTCATGTGTAAAAATTGACCTTTCCCTGATATATTCTTAATGAAAATATTTACTAAGTTGACCATGAACTGGAAGTGTATGTGTATTTCATTTTACTAGTACCATTGACAATAAAATTAAAGCAATTTTATTCCATGTAAGATATTTTAAATTTAATTTAAGTAAAACAGAAAATTTACATAACTAAAAAAAAACCCAACAAACAACTACTTGCATTTTATAGAAATTATTTTCTTTAAAAGATATTACATCCATTTATTATGTGCAATAATTTCATTAGTTATGTCTTTCTTATTCTAAAGCAACACATAAGAATAAGAAAAAAAAGCAATATATCTATCCGAACTTTAACTTTTCAAAAAGATATTGTGAATGCATAAAAGTATTGAAGAGGATTTAGTTCAGAATCTGTTCTATCTGGGATCATCATCAGAGATGTGAGAACTCTAGGGAATTGTATCATCTCTACTGTTTGCATATATGACACAAAGTAAATAAAAAGTTTTGTTACAGATATACATATTTGCATATTCCAAATAGTTTTGATATTACAGTCATGTGGCTGGACCCAGAACTCAAGGGCTATTGTAAATCATCATGCACAAAAAGTCTGTCACAATATTGTCAAAAGTAATCCAATTTTCTTCTCTCTTTTTTTTTCCCCTAGCTGTTCCAAGCTATAATTAGCTTTCATATGATATGGAGTTTCAGACTTTTAAGAGGTCTTCTTACTTGATCATGTGCAAAACATTAAGCCACTCTATTAGCACAGAAGAAACAATGGGTTAGAAAATATAGTCAACATTGAACCATTAAGCTTGTTTTAGCAATAGACACCGAATCACTTCCTGCCCATGATTGTGACTAACAAAAGAGCAACACCTTTTTGTTTGGGTTTTTCTGTAAAGTCAGTATCTAGTTACCTCAACATGATTTCTATAACTGGACAGCATCTAACATCTCTAATATAGAATTTCAGAGTAAGATTTTTAAAAATTTTGTGATTTTTGCCTTGTTAAATGGCTAAGCCACTAGTAAAACACTGCTTTCTTCCCAGTCTAGAAGGAGTTGTCAGAGTTAAGACACACTGACTACTGGCTCAACCCAAGTATACGTGAGAGCTGCTGCACACAACAAGCCTTGGAAAGGAAGGAGGAGTGTGCATGTGTGTTTACGTATGCTCAGGAGCTGCAGTTCTGGAGTCACAACTGTCTCTCAAGCACATTCTTGATGACATGGGAGGATACTGCTTCCATAAAGAGTTTCTTTTTCTCACTGTGTGGGATAAATATGTTAGAAGCTTGAATTTAGTTTCTACAGGGAAAAGGAATCTGATGGTTCTTAGCACTTGGACACTTGCTTTTGCAGCTTAAATAATGTATTTTCAAAATAGCTTTTTTGATGTACTCTTATATAAGCAAGTAATAACATTTTTAGGGCCCTAATGCAGCTTGTTGGTTGAAAAAAGCTAATCTGCTTATTTGCCCTTGGTGGAGGGAATAGGCAAAGAGTAGAGCCTAGCTTCTTTGCTTCCTTGGAGGTCTGGTTCACTAGACAGATGAGAAAAAAATTCTTTCTAGCTTTCTGCCAATTCTCCTCCTGCTGGAGGATGGAGGACTATTCGTATCAAAAATGAAAGGACATGCTGTTGCACAGATGCATCTAACTCAGAATTTTTGTTTGTAGAGGTGCTGTGAGTTTTCACTCCACTTCCCACAAAACTCAGACAAATGAAAGATAGTGACTATGTTAAAGGGAGAAAGTTGGGTAGCTTGATGGCATCTTGGTGGAGTAATTCATGGGTTGAGTACTTTTCTCACAATAATTTACTGCATAGGACAGTGGTTAAGAATTTGGAACATCCTGCCTCTAGGATATCTCTGCACAGAATGAGCTCTTTCTCTTATGCTGAAGTAGATAAAAAGAAAATGGTAAACAAGCATAAATAAACTCAGCAGATTTTGATTTGAGAAGAAAATTATGCTAATTCTTTCCTGCTCTATGAGATTTTTTTTCATATGTCTTATTTCCTTCTCCCACACTCTCCATTTTCCCATACTTAGTATTTTCATTTGAAATCAAACACAGAGGCAGAATATTACTTCATTGGTATTGGTGCATCTTCAGCAAAATTGTACAAGAAAAGCTTGGTCCAATGACTCTGGGAAACTTTCATTAAGTGGGAGCTTGCCCTGTAGCACATTTGCAAGCTGTTCAGATTTCTGCTAAGTTAAGTCAATCTATCTCCATAACAAGAAGATAGTTTTATGGAATGCCTGAGGCCCTCTGATTCCCTGTTGGTTTCTCTAGGGCAAATTGCAGGTTTGGTCAACTTGTTCAGAGGAAATATCCTGTTTGTTAAGAACAGATCCACAACAACATATTCAGGAGTCCTGACATTTTTATGCTAAGAAAAAAATCACTCCCTGTTACTTGAACTATTTTTTTTCCTAATTCTTTGTCTATTCTATTACATTCTGTTTCCAAGGCACCCCAAGTAATTTCAACCATGCTCCGTTCAGCCAGAAATTTGCAACTACCTTATTTTGATAAATGAAATTTCAAAGAAGATTCTGATAATTTTTTTTCCTGAATTTTACTGGAATATAGGAACATATAGACTTGATTTCTTCTAAAAAGAAATTCTGAAGACCACAGAAATATAGAATAAAAAAAAAAAAGCTGAGTGGAATGTGGATGTGGTAGGGATCAAATTCTGAAATGGTTTGTCTACATTTATGTATTTAAGTAAAATGTATTTGTCAGAGATCTTTTCCATTCTGTTTTGTGAGTCTGAGACTGAAAAAAAAATAGAATAGTAAATAAAATAATCAAAAAAATTAAGATATTTTTAATAGTTGCATCCTGGAAGCTTTATTTCTGGTCCACAATTAGAGAAATTCTAGCCATATTGCTGAACAAAATGGAAGTAATGTTTTATTAGGAATTCAATTGCTCAAAACCAGGAAACTTCAGATATACTATGTTAATACTTATCTTTCCAAGTTGAAAGAACATAGCCTTACTGGAGGAAAGAGTGCATTGATACAAAGTAATATGCTCTATTTGATATGCTGTGGAGGTTTGGCTACAGAACTGAAGTAATTCTTATAGCAGTCATTACCCCTTGATTTCGAGTCATTGATGAGCATGTATCTTGTTTGAAGAAGATGGAGATATTATTAAAGTTATGTGACCACTGGCACTGTTTTATTGCTGCCTGTACTGAGACTTGCTCTCATTGCAAGATGAATGCTTTTATCTTAGTTCTATATAAAGTCCTTGATATTCTGATTCTTTTATAAAGCCTTTTCCATTTCTATTAGTGCAAGAATTGCTTTCTTTTTATTTTCTCCTTTTTTTTTCCATTTACCTCTCTCTCTTTTTGTTTTTCCGCCTTTTCTTTTTTTTTTTTGTTTTGTTTTCCCCTTCCCTCCCTTTCTCTCCCCTCCTTTCTTTCCCTCTTCTTCTGCCTCTCCCTTTCCCTCTCCCTAATGGATCTTCAGCCTGCTCAGCCTGTGAGGGGAATGGGATAAAGCCATTGATGCTGTTTGTGCTTGCATGAATGCTGTGTTTTCTGTCTGTGCCGATCTGTGTGTCTTGGCAGGTGGGTACCTATGTGTATAAAACACATAGGTTTGTCCATATGCATGTTGAGAATATGTGCCCAGCCTTGCTGCTGGAGCTGAGTCAGCCTTGATTTTGTTGGGCTACTTGGTTCAGCAATCCCTAACTACTGCATACCTCTAACCAGAGGGTGTCAGGACTATAAACATTTCCAGTGTGACCTTTCACTAACACTGAACACCACTAGGACTTAGCCTGTTTGTAGGGTCTTTCTTCTTTGATATCCACACCTTTAAAACTGGAAGTACAAAGGAAAAAGAAGCATTTTTAAAACATTTTCAATGCACTTTTTGTTGGATGGCTGTATTTAAAATGAGAAATTGACAGTTTGTATTGGCAAAAAGGATTTTCCAGTGCAGACTTTAAAGTTTTCAAAGACAGGAAGTTACCAACTTCCTCTGATGATTCATTCTCAGCTGTTTGTGGGAAGTTCTTTTAACTATCTAGGATTTCACAACATAGTTCCTAAATGTAGATGTAGCCAGGCATTTTATAAATGACGTACTTTTTCCCAAGATGAATATGACTTCATATCCATTTCTCAATACAAAATATACAGAGATCTGAGACAAGAGGTAAAACCTAAGGGGCAGTTTGATCCTATTGTGATATGTTTTACAGAATCTTGCAATCTCAAAACTGTGGCTTTTTAGTAACTTTAAGCTACTTGTATTAAGCACCTTTTCTTCCCGTCTCTTTGTTATGGTTAAACCCTGTGCTCAAGCCAGAATTCAATCCAGCAATTTCTGCTGCTAGCACTGCTGACAGCAGAAAGACATAGAGATGTTCTCACCTCCTCTTTCTACGATTCCCTCCCTGCCAGTCTCTCTATTGCGCTTTGGGCTATAAAAGTCCTGTTTTAGATGGCACCTTAAATTCCTGCAGTGTGAGGTTTTAGATCATGACCTTGAAAGTTCTTGCATAAGCTGCTATCTCATAGGAAGCTAGGATTTCTAATATAATGTAGGTTGCATTTTCCTGCTGGCAGCTGTGCCTACTTTGGAATTACAGGTCTGAGGCTTGCTCGTGAATGTACGGTTACTGACTTACCCCATGTATCATATAAATTCACCAGCTTGATAACACCCAGTCTCATAAAACACAACATTCGCAGCATAACAAAAAATTGTAAGGAACTCCCACAAATTAAAAAAACGCCACACACCAAAACCCAACAATGAAACTCAAATCCTAGCATTTTCCATACTTCTGTAATGAAAGCTGAAATAATTTTTAGCCAATCTTCTGTAGAGAGAAAAATATTTTTCAGATATTCAGGGAAGACATTCAGTGTAACTCACAGAGTGACAGGATAGCTCAGATTGGAGAGGACTGTAGGTGGTCCCTAGTCAACATATCTTAAATCACAGAGAAATTGTGAAATCACAGAGAAATTGTGAAATCAAATCAGATTGTTCAGAGCTTTACACAGATGGGTAAACATCTGACAAAAGAAACTTGGGGGAAAATCTTTCTTTAGATCACCTGCTTCAAGGCCTGACTGTCCACATGGTGCAAACATTTCTTGTTATATCCCATTGTTTAGGCACTCCTACTGCTATTTATGACAAATGTAGTCTCAATGAACATCCATTGCCCCTTCACCTCCTGCCTTCCACTGCTGTGATCAGCCTGGCTCTGTCTTCTTCAGAGAGAATCAAAGAATAACTCAAGCTGGAAGGCACCCATAAGGATCACTGAATCCAACTCTCTGCTCCTTGCGGGACTACCTAACACTAAACTGTATGACTTGGAGTGTTCTCTAGCCACACCTTAACTCTGACAGACTTGGTGCCATGACCACTTTCCTGAACAGTCTGTTTGACCAACCACTATCTCAGTGCAGAACCTTTTCTCAGTATCCTGTCTGAGCTTTGTACAGGTGCATTCTTGATGACTTTCTCCCTAGTACTGAGAGGGTGTTGTTCAGTTCCCCCAAAGCTGCCTCTTTTCAGCCAAGCAAGTCTCTCAGACTCTCCTCATCATGTAACAGCACCTCAGAAAATATTTAGAAAGGAAAATTATCATGTGCTTAGAAGATGTAGCAGAAATATGGAAAAGAAAAAACAGTTTGCATTAACAGCCTGAATTCTGTGTTTCCCGCTGAATGCAGTTTGCTCACACTGTAAGTTCTACTCATACTAGGTCAAATTTTATACTGCTAAACCTGTAAATAAATGCTGGCTTTAATTATTCTATTGTAGTGTTTAGGGCATCCATTTTGCATTCCAAAGCTGTCTTTAGGAGAATATGTGTCCTAGTTTAAAGGAAACCAAAGTGTCTATCTAGACTAGAGAAGGGGTTCCTTCTCAATAACCACTACACCCCTTTAAATCTGAAAGACTTTAATTATAAAATGTATAGAAAAGGACAACAGTTTTTAATTTATATATATATATATATATTCCATCGTAACTGATGGGATCAGTCAATGGATTGAACCAGTCTTCTCCCTCATAGGGATGCCTGTTCGTTAAGAATCGCACTCTATGTGTGCTGAATAATTTTAGTGGAGATTAAAGCTTGTCTGTGTACTGCTTTGAACATGTTTTTGTGGTCAGATACTGTCTTGGGTTGAGCTGGCAAAATGCCAACTGTCCAATACAGAGTCAGAGCTTCCCTCCCTTTCCCAGCTGAGAAAAGAGAGAAAGGGGAAAAAACCCTCTCAAACTAGGTTTATGCTTAAACTAACTACAAATATTTATACAGAAAAAAGTAAAACTACAAAATAACACACACTTACAAAAAGTTAGAAATAACAAGAAATAACTTCCCACACCCCAGTAAACACAAATCTCACTATTTTAACTACAAATCATTCTACAGAAGTCAATTCCCCAGAGACAGACTTAAGCAGAGAGCAAAACTAAGAACAAACATTTTACTTCTCTAAGATAACATGATGGTAAGCCGGTGCTCTGAACTTGGGCCTCCCTGTCCCTCCTGGGATGGCACCGTGTATCCTTCTGAGACAACAGCTACGAAGGAACTGAACCAAGCTACTCCCACACTGGCTCTTACCCCTTTGAGATAATGTCGGAATATAGTATGGAATACTATTGTCTAGAAGAAGTCCGCTGTCAGCTAGCTCAGCCCAGCTCAAGTCAGTCGACAGTCCCAGGCCTACCCTGAAATCTAAAACCTAAATTTAGGCCCACTTAGCTAAACCCATAACAGATACTATCACCAGCAACCCTCAAACCTTAACCTGACTCAATTTTCTATTAATACTGTTATCTTGTAAACTGTTAGTGTGGGTCCCTCACAGGTGCTGGCAGTCAGCAGCAGCAGGTAACATACTCAAATAAAGTGAAAGGCCTGCTGAGGAGTAGTAAAGTGAGAAGATCTGTTAAGGGTCTCCCTTGCACTGTTGACATGTGTGCCTGAATAGGTCAATTGAACAGCCCTCTGAAGCAGTTGGACCATTCAGTGAAGGGTCCCCATAATGGGATGCTGACAGGCTGGTTGGGCACAAGGGTGTTTGCTTTCCTGGGGCAGTGAGAGACACTAAGGGTCAAGGAAATCTCTCCTTTTCATGTGAAAAACAGAGAAAAAAGTTTTGATGAGAGGTCTTTAACAACCTGAAAAGAACTTGGAATTTTATATTTGTGTATACAAAAATTGGGATGCAATGTAGCAATAACTTTCTAATATTTGTCAAACACGTCAAGAGGATTTTGTTGCTTATATACCATGCAGGATTCATCTTTGAGATAGCTCTATGACATTTTACTTTGTGTTTGTGTTTATACACAGCTAAAATAAACCTCCCACAATTCAAGTATTACACATATACCTGTAGAACTGCCAAATAATATTTGTCATAGAATTTTGGTAGGATAAACCTCACTGACAAACTAAAATCTCTGAACTGAACATTGATTTATAATATTTCACTTGAACCACCCACTACAAGAGTAATCAGGAAAGAAGTAAAAACAGAGAAAAATTCTGACCCTCCAAACTGAGCACTGTGAATATAGTTTTATCTTGACCTTTCAAAACATGAGGTGTATAGTTTACATTTTCTATTCCATTAATATATTTGAGCTTCTGTATATATCTTTCATAAGTGTGTGTGTGTCAATTTCAACCATTAAGGCAGCAGGACATTTTAAAAGTACTGAATAAATATTTTTGTATAAAGATTTCTCATTTTCTAGTTATAAGGGTAAAAAGTTTTAGAACAATATGAATGATGACATTAAGTAGAAAATAACCTTTATTTTTAAAGCGATATTTGTATTAAAAATATGTAATTCATATTTGACTTCAGATATCTTCTTCTCCCAGTTTTCCTTTATTTTTGTTTTTTTCCCCATTTCAAATTCTAAATCTAGAAGTTGTTTTCCTGCAGGAATTAATGAATTGTGAGTTTTCTCCTGGTTTTCAATCTTGGGACTAAAATTAAATTGTGTGATTAGAATTGGCGTCCCATTGAGTTTTATTAGGATGAGTTCTGATTTCTATGTGAAACCCTGATGTGCTCCCATGTTTCCATTAATGGGATGTATATTTTGGTGGCATTTTGTTATTACCAAGACTTGCATTAAACTAATTATAAAGACATATAAGTTTAGATTTATTTTAAGCAAAACCTCAGAACTACTTCAAGTGCCTTCTGAAAGTGCATGAAATTGCTATATATTGGCAGGGGTTGAGTGAGGGTATCAGATCGTCTCTATGGTCACTGCTTCAGGCTGCAGTTATTTCCATGCCTATTGAGCATGGATAGTGAAGTAGTGGATGGACATTCTACCAGTAGGTGATAAACTACCTTCCAAAATTGCTACTAGTTCTCCCTAGGTTATCCCAGTGTCTTGCAAAACTCTCCTCCAATACAAACTGTTGGCTGAAATCTTCCTGAAACTCAATACAGAGTAGCTCAGAAAATACTATATATAAAATCACAATTTATCTGTCCTTTTCCTGATTGCTAATTCACAGTCAAAAAATCATGTTGCTCTGTAGTGAAAAGGGAATTTCACTCCTCTCCCTCCCTTTTCTTTCCTTTCCTGCTTTTCCTGTCTCCTTGCACTTTTTTTTTTCATTTAAGTTTCAGCAACTGCAGTATCACACAAGACATGACTACATACATTTATTTTCTCTCACTGTTAGTATTTAAAAAAGACTAAGGTCACATTACTCCAGAGAACTGCATGTCTAGAAGTTGAGAAAGTACAGTACTTAAACATATCTAAAATAAGAACATCACCAAGTTAAACCATAAGAAAACAAGAGAGTTTAATTGTAATTTTAGGAGATAAATGGATCAAGATCACAATCTTTATTGTTTGCAACCTTAAAGGAGCACAGATAATTCCCTCAACGCCGAATGAAAAAGAAGAACACCCATTGTATATGGCTACGGAAAACCATTATTTTAATATGAAAGGTTGAGTTTGAACATAATTCTCATAAGTTTGAACACAAGTCTCCAAAGTTCATTTCTCAGAGCGGCATAATTAAGTCACAAAAGAGAGAATTTCAGAAGGCATTGTCAAACTTACAGGAACTTTAGATTAGTTTAAGGTGTTTACAGGAAATAGATAAAGCAATCAAAGGGTGACAGTTGTGGAACATGAGAATCCTCTCAGGGGTCAGTGCAAGGAATACGCTTTAGATCTAATAATGCAAGCGCTATTGCTTCCAGGTAGGCTTTACAGCAGTCATTAAGAAGTGAAGATGATCTGAATAGTTCCAATACTTAGAGTTACCCAGTGAAGTTGTTACTTTCTCCATAAGTACTCCCTGAAATATATTGCCAGAAGTTTTATACTTCTATTGAGAAATTATATTTCAAACAAACTTTCCAGACTTTGAAAATAATTTTTGTGTCATTACAATGTCATAGAAACTTGTCAGCAAAAGTAAATCTCTAACTTTCAGTTTCAGCAATTTGAGTACTTCAATATATAAACTCAAAGGTAGCCACATAGCATGTATTAAGCAGCAAAATAGACATAATTACACAGTATTAATTAAGGTCTATTATGCCTTTACCGTGCCCAGTAAGTTCTTTAAATAATAATCAAGGCTCCAGAAGATTACTGAAATATTATAATAATTCACAAAATATATTCCTTCTGAGAAGCTATCAAAAGCAATATGAAGTAATCAATTCAGCAGACAAACACAAAAAAAAAGAAAAAAACCCCTTTAGTTTGACAAAGTTTTACATACAGCTATACACAAAATAGCAAAATAGTATTGACAAGAATTAATGTGAAGAAACAAATAATTAAATGTAGAGAAAAGCAAATATCCTAATTTCATCCAAATTACAATGTCTTTACATGAAATTAAAAGACAGTACTTTTCTACAGAGTGTAATACAGAATTTTTACTGGAAGATATAATCATATGATAATTCAAGTACTTGGGTCAGTAATAGAGCATCTACATAGAAATACAATATCAAGAATAGCTTACTAAATTCCAGTCAATTAAAAAGTATTTAAATATATATTAAATCCATGTAAATTTTAAAGCTTATATTTCAAAGGCTATTTGCATTAAATAGCTTTAAAATCTGTGCTAGTTGTTGGGGTACTAACTAAATTCCTCTCTTAACTACTCAGTGCATTGTCTGTATAAGTGCACTGACTGCACCAGATGCAATTGTATTAATTTTGAAGAGTTCATACTGAGAAGAAGGAGCAGATTTGTGCACCTCATACAGTTTAGAGAAAGTTTTTTCCTATTCTTGAAGCAAATAAGCATTTTTCTTGACTCTCAGAATATTTAAAAATTGTTTCCTATGGATTATACTATATGTACCTAATGTCCATGAATAAAATCAGGCTGCAAATTAGAAGAAAGTTTTTAATAAATGTGCTTATGAAGTCCTAGAATAATAATCCAGTAGGTTTCTAATTAGATCATAATCCAGCTATTGTTAAGACATTTCCATGTTAAGTAATCGTATTGAGTTTGTTTGACCAGGTTTTGGTAGTGGGCCGTGCCCAGGAATGGCTTCTGTGAGCAGATGCCATAAGTTTCCCCCGTGCCTGATAGAGTCAATGCCAAGTGGCTCCAAGATGGACCTACCACTGGACAAGCTCAAGCCCACCAGTGATGGTGGTAGTGCCTCTGTGGAAACATAGTCAAGTTACAGTGAAACACCAATTGCAGCTGGAGAAAGGAGTAAGAATATGTCAGATAAACAGCTCTGCAGAGACCAACTGATGTAGTTTTGAATTATGTAAATTCTGTCCCTGCCACTAACTCTCCATGCCATTAGTTAAACAAAAGAAGTAGTTACCTGCTACCAATTGCTTCTTGATCATTTTGTGTGGGGGCAGACTGGGGGAAGGTGTGGTGGAAACGGACTTGCACTTTCTTTTTTGTTCTTGGGGGCTACACACCACACGGCTCTGGCAGTGTGTGCTGCTGTGGGAGAGAAGCCGTTTCTCCTGCTCCTTGCTTCTCCTGTGGAGTAAGCCAGTTTTTTCCTGCCACTGCTGTTGCTCCTGATTTCAGCATTTTTGGGACCCCGCGGTCACCGCCCCAGTTTCACTGTCACGGTCAGCATCATGGCTGCCTGCCCCACGACAGCAGTGACACGAGAGAGAGAGAGAGTCACATCTGCTTTCCTGGGAACTATCATCATCCCTTCACTCTCAGTCTCTTCCTTTTTTTCATTTGGGACAAAGGACAAAGAGAGCATCGTTCGTCTCTGCCTTGCTGGGAAAAAGACTGAGGATTCACCCTGCAGCTAGCCAAGGTGTGACATTGACACTGTCCATAAATATTCCCAGAGGAATCTACCATTTTGGGGGTTGTTCTCTTTGTTTTTTGTTTTTTTTTTTTTACTTTTGGTGCTGGGGAAATAGTTTGGTCTGGTCTGTTTACAATTATATGTATACATATAGTAGTAAAGAACAGTTATCCTTCTTATATCCATTTTATAATTAAAGTTTCCTTTTCTTAAATTTAATAGAGAGTGAAGTGATTATTGTGGAGGAATCCTCTCCTCTGTTTTTTTTTGGTAAACATTTTGGGTTTTCCCTCAATCAAGATACCAAGGTCAGTGAAGAAGTAGAGAGAGTTCACGAAAATCTGCAGCCCATGCAAAAGACTCAGGTAGAAGAGTTTCTTAGAGAGCTGCCTCCCATGAGAGGGATCCCATGCCTGGCGCAGGGGAAGGGTTTGAGGAGTTCTTCCCCTGAGGAGGACGTAGCAGCACACAACATGTGATTAGCTGCCGGTCCCATTTCCTTTCATCCTGCACTGTTGGGGAAGGAGGTAGAAGAAGAAATTAGGAGTGAAATTGAGCTAGGGAAGAAGGGAGAGGTAGGGGAAAGTGTTTTATTTCTAATCTTTTATTAACCTACTCTGATTTGATTAGTAGTAAATTCAATTAATCTCCCCAAGTCAAATTTGTTTTGCCAGTCATGGCAACTGCAACTGCTGAATAATCTCTCAGTGTCCTTATCTTAACCTAGAAGCCTTTGATCATATTTTCTCTCCCCTGTTCTGCTCAAAAAGGGAGTCATAGTCCCCTTTGGTGGGCACCTTATGTCCACCTAGGGACCACCCACCAGTAGCAAATTGTAGCTTTTATATCATTTATACTATGAGAAAGAGGTCGTGAATACATACTCAAGGATTATAATTTGAAGATCTCAAAATATGATGTATTCTGATTTCACAGCTTACTTTCATTTTATGAAGAATTAGATTATTTTTGCTTTGGTTTGTTTATTTTTTTTGTTTGTTTATTTTGCTTTGTGTTTGAATTTGCACTAGGCTTTTTTTCCTAGTACTGTTATTTCTTTCTTTCCCACGGCTTATTTCAGAGTTTATATAAATTACGCTCTCTCCAGGAGAAGATGTTAAGTTTCTGCCATTCTTAAATCTACACAACAAAGGACTGAACCTTTTTTTGGTTCTTGCACAATGAAATTTTTGTTTGATTAGGAGCAAAGTCTTTGTTGGCACATCCCCCAGGGCCATTGGAACAGGTTTCCAACTAAGTATTCACTGGCTCAGGATCTCTCAGACAGGGCATTTCCTAATTGCAAGTTAGACTCTTTTTTTGAAGTGACTTCTTTTACTTTTCAGTGTTTTGTTGATAATTGCATTCTAAGCATCTGTTATACGAATGCATATTTCCAGTTTCTAACTACTGGTTGTGAAGAGGTGCAGAATCAGCTGTAGATCTAAGTCATCTAGGAGGACTTAGTGTGGGACATACATTAGCAATGATGTCAGGATCATGATTGCTGTTTGGCTATGTTAGTCAATTTGTTTAATTCTTTACTCAAATTTGGGCTTGTATTCAATAATATCTTAATCATTTGGTTGAATAAAAGAAAACTGAAGCATTTTATATCCTTGGCTGTTTAGGTTGTTTGTCTAGGACACATAACAGCACTTTAAATATTTCAGAAATATTAAAAAATAATTCTATCTTTCTTTAGGGAAGTCAAATAGACTGATAATGAGGGAAACTAATGCCTTAGCATCTCCATCATTCTGCTTCTAAAGGAAAAGCTGAAAGAATTTGTTAAAGCTGAAACTATCCTTTAGAATCTCAGTTTTACATCAGAAAACAACATTTTTTACTGTTGCACTTATTAGGTTTTCAAGTCTACTCCCAGTTTATGACTTAGTTTCCTTGCTGAGTGAGAAGGCTGCAGTGTCTATGTGTTCTATGCTACATTATTTATTGCATTTTGTGATTTTTTTTTCTACCTAAAAGGGAAAACTTTCAGAGAATCACAGAATCAGTCAATTTGGAAGGGACCACAGTGAGTCATCTGGTCCAATGTCCCTGCTCAGACAGAATCATCCTCTCAAGCACATTGCACAGGAATGCATCCAGGAGGATCTTGAATGTCTCTTGTGAGGCAAACTCCACAACCTCTCTGGGCAATCTGTTCCAGTGCATGTTCACTCTCACAGTAAAGTTCTTCCGCATATTCAGGTGAAACTTCCTGAGCATCAGTTTCCACCCATTACCTCTTGTCCTATTGCTTAGCACCATCAAAAAGAGCCTGGCTCCATCCTCTTGACTTCCACCATGTAGATATTTGTACATAACTATGAGGTCCCCTCTCAGTTGCCTCTTATTGAGGCAGAACACGTCCAACTGTCAGCCTTTCCTCATAAGAGAGATTCAAATCCCTCTGCAGAGCCTTCTTACCTTCCTTTTATAGCAACACTCCTGCCTAACTGGATGTCATTAGTATACTTACTGAGGGTGCATTCAATCCTCCTGTTCAGATAAGTGATAAAGATATTAATCCAGACTGGCCCAATACTAAGCCCTGAGGAAGACCACTAGTGACCAGTCACCAGCTGAATGTACTTCCATCCAGCCAGGTTTTTATCCAGTAAACAGTGTACCAGTACAAGCCCTAAGAAGCCAATTTCTCCAGGAAAATGCTGTGGTAGACAGTGTCAAAGACTTTGCTAAAGTCCAAGTGTATGGTATCCACAGCCTTTCTCTCATCCACTAAGTATGTCACCTCTTCATAGAAGGAGATAAGGTTGGTCAAGAAGGACACACCTTTCACAAACTCATGCTGGCTAGGTCTGATCCCCTGGTTGTCCTGCACATGCTGTGTGATGGCACTCAAGATGATATGCTCCATGACCTGTCCTGGCACTGAGGTCAAACTGAGAAACCTGTAGTTCCCCGCAGCCTTATTTTGAGCCTTCTTGTAGATCAGTGCCACATTTACTCACCCCCAGTAAACTGAGACCTCCCTGATTTTCCAGGCCTGCTGATAAATGACAGAAAGTGGCTTGTTGAGCCAGTTTCCACATTACCCTTGGCTGGATCCCATCTGGTGCCATAGGCTTGCATGTGTCTAAACAGTGTAGCATGCTGCTGACCATTTCACTTTTGGTTGTGGGGTCTTCATTTTGCTCCCCACCCCTGTCTTTCAGCTCAGGGGACTGGGTACCTTGAAAACTACTGGTTTTACTATTAAAGACTGATGCAAAGATAGCATTAACACTTCAGCCTTTTCCTCTTTCTCTGCTAACTATATTTACCCCTGCATCCAATAAAGGATGGACTTTTTTCTTAATTAAATGCTAAGAGGGAAATAATAAAGAAGGAGCTTCTATAATAGCAGTGTGCAGCTCCTCTTGCAGGTTGGTCAGTGTCTGTTTGGATCTGTACTAGTCATAACTGTCATATTTTGGTGGCAGGGGGTTGCAGGATACCTGTGTTAGTGAAGACCATGAGCTGACAGAACAAATTGTTAAATGAAAAAAAGAAAAAAATCTCCCAGAGATCACAGATGAAAACCCAAAGAGAATATTGCATTTCTTTTCTATAAAAACAGACTTAGAAATCCTACTTTACATGGTCTGTGTTGAGGAAATATCTCAAACAAAACCATACACACAGAAAATTAAAAAAAAAAATCAATAAAATTTGTGTAGGAAATTGCAGGGTCCATAAGAAAGTCACTAAAAGTACTAAAGGATGTCATGCGTGATTTAGCTTAATTGTGATTTATCCTATGACTATCAAGATCAATGGGATATCTACAGGAGGGTAGAAAACATTATGTCACTTTTTCTTAAAGTTTCATATGATAATAAATGACTACAAATATATTTAGCAGGCAAATTTTTTGAGGCCTTTTTAATGTAATGCTGTTATTTCCTAACAGCAATTGAGGGATCTCTGAGTGCATTTGATTTAGTAGACAGGTGACTAGAATGTTACAAGGCAGTTAGATTTTTAAAAAGCTTTTAAAGACACCTGCTAAAATTTCTTTGAGAAACAGCTGTTTTGCAGTAAAAGGGAAAATTTGATTATCGCTAAATAAATGATTAAAAAGCTGTGTCTATTTAATGTGGACAAGGATTACATATTGATTATACAACCCTGCAATGTCCTCACCATTATAAAAAGCTAAAAGAAAGGCTTATTCAAGACTGCACATAGCTTATGGTGGGGAGTTGGCACTGAAATAATCAGGCAGCAACTTGAAAATGAGCAATAGGCAAGTCTTTTTTCTCCCAACATGCTATTCAGCTATATGACTCTTGCTTAAGAAAATTGTGAAGCTGAGCTTTAAGAGAGAACTGCAAAGGAGTAAGAAACTTGTGGAGGTTTACTCAAAAAGGGATTGTTAAGAAATATAGTCCAGCTGCAAATTCCAACTTCTGGCTGCTGTTCGGTGGAGGATATGCCAGAGGGGTGACCTACAGAGTTTCATAATTCTTAGACTCTTTCCTGTGATGTCTTCCACTGGACACCGAGACAAAAGTAATACTGACACCATGGCAAAACCTAAGGAGCGACCGCACATTCTGGATGCTATCTTGCCCATTTTCAAGTAAATTACAGATTTTTCATGGACGTCGCTAGGGCCGCAAAGATACATTTATGTATTTACTTGAGATAAAAAATAACTAATTTAAAATATTAACAAACAGAAAGGAACTGTTACTTCTATGGCCATTCTGAAAAAAAAAATATTTGGAGCAGCTACAAACCCTGAGACTAAGTCTAATGTCTGCTGTGAATGGTATTAATATCAGAAAGGTGATAGGAATGTGTGTTGCTAAAGAAACAAATGTACTAACCTAAAAAATGTTACCTTAACAGTATCCATCAGAATGAGTTATATAGCAGGACTATTAACTTGTAGCTTTGGTGTTTGGGGGATTTTTTGGTGTTTTACTTGTTGGTTTTTGTTTCTTTCATATAAAGTGTGTGACTTAGCTGTTTATCTGTGGTGAAACACCAGTTAGTTTTTGTTGTGATTTAATTCAGTAATAATTGGTAATTATACTATGTAATTTACTAATACTATATTATGTAATTATACTATGTAGTATACTAATATAATAATCAGTAATTATTGTCAATAATTGATCGACAAATCATTTTTTTTTCAGTCTTTGTTCTTTAAGTATCTCTGTTAGTACTTATCATGACTTCTTTTTATTTCATGGCACAATGTACAACATTTCCAAGAAGTTACAATGACATTTTCCAGCTAATTTAGCACAAGATTTAACGTAAGAATGTTCATGTAATTTTAGAAACAAAATATGAGAGACATCTAGTTTCTCAAGGAAAACAATCAAAGTAGTATTTTAGGCAAAAGTAAAGTGTTTGAAAAAAAACCAACAAAATAAAAAGGGAAATCTTTTGCTTTTAAATACCCATCTTAGGACTTTCAGATCTTTATTTAATCCTCTTTCTGCCATTTCATATGTGTTTTACTTTCATTTCAGTTGATTTTCCAGTGTTGGACATCTTTTCTTCACCAAATTTCTTTCTTGTCTCTTTGGGTTTTGTCACTGTTGAAAATTTGCTTCTGGTTTACCAGTCACACTGCCTAGATAAAATTCTGGCTATAGAAACAGAATATACATCTACATTTACTGTTTCTATCTGTTATCAGTTGTATCAGCCATTTCTGATTACTTAAATGTTTTTCTCAACACATTGTTGCTTGAGCTACCTGTCTGACATAGGTGGTCCATGCTGAATTGTCACTGTACCAAGGTTGCAGGTATTCTGGCAGGATCTTTTGGGACCAAATTCAAACCATTTTCAGTATCTTTATTACTTAATACTCAAATTCAGAATATTTTGTTATTAAGCAATCTGTTCTTGATTGATTTCTTGATCTAGATCATGCCCATGGTTTTGGGTTTGGCCAGAAAAAATCTGGATTACCACAGACATAGTTCCAGGGATAGGCAACAAAACAGACTGGGCTGTAAATTTGCCCTGGCATCTGATTTTAGAGAAGTTCCTGTGTACCCATTAAAACATGACATTTAAGCTCTGACAAATTTTTCTTTTGTACTGTTTGACAACAACCTGATTAAGTGAACCAATACATTGCTACTTTTCAGGCTGTTATATGACACATTAGTGCCTTGGTGCTTGTAGGACATTCTTGGTGAAAAAATAAATGCAAAGTTTGAACCTTCGTTAATGCCAAATAATTCAGACAGAATGCAATTTTCAACCATGGTCTCCTTGAACTGATGCAATGGCACTTTCTTCATATCCTCTTCACAACCCCCCCAAAATCTGTAAATCATACAAGTAGTATACCTATGTGGGCGATTAAATAAACAAGCATTACTAAAAATCCATAGTTGGAAGGTTTAGTTAGTCAGATGGCAAAAGCTGTGCCATCACTCACATGTTATAAAGTGAGAGTGAGGTAGAAATTGCTAGAGCAGGAGATTGAAGGTCATTAGAAGTCCTTGCTTGTCTCAGTCCTGATCTACAGACACTGTAGTGCATCTATCCAATATCTTTGGATAGCAGTTTCATTTGTACCTTTCTTCCAGGAAGGGTAGAAATGAAACTGACAAACACAAGAACTCAGAAAGGGGCCTGGCTACATTACAGATAAGAGCAGGAGAGCAGGAATATACACTTGTGCTATGGTTCCATGATAGAAAATGCTGGTTTGTATACCATAAAGTGGCTTAAAACGCTAACAGGTATTTTTCATTAAACTGTACATGATTATCTAAGAAGATGGAAGGGCTGAATGTCGAATAAAGTATACATTCCTCTGGGAAAGACTTTAAAATGACAAACTGCAGTGCATTCATGTAATGATCAGCGCTCTTATTTTTTAATCATTTAATAACATCTACTCTTATGAAACAGAACTATGAACATCGAAAATTATTTTGAAGAATGATCTATGAGAGAAATATGAATGAGTACATATCAGACTAGTGGAAATGTATTCTGGTTCTCTCATGATATTTTGATTTGATTTTAGCTTCAGTGTGGAGCTTTTTCTTGTCATTAGATGTATAAGAACAAACTTGATGGTGTTTCGCGTTGCTGCAGTGTCCCAGTGACAAAAACAGTGCCAAAAAGAGAAACATGTAACAGTCTCATCCCCAATTAATATTATTGAAAATATCTACATGAAGGCATTTTATTTTTTTAACTCTCAATCTGTCATATTTAGCTTTTGGAAATATCAAACTCAAATCATAAGCACAGTACTGCAAAATGCTAAACCTGACTCAGCATGATAATTATTCTGATCATGCATATAA
Source organism: Sakesphorus luctuosus (assembly GCA_013396695.1). NCBI lineage: Eukaryota > Metazoa > Chordata > Aves > Passeriformes > Thamnophilidae > Sakesphorus > Sakesphorus luctuosus. The sequence goes on along the minus strand of VWZD01011167.1, from coordinate 6,611 downwards.
ATGAGATTCTGGGCAGAAATGTAAGTAACAAAATGGAAAATGGCCATCCAGTTCCAATTTAGGTTGTATTTCCACTTAAGTTAAAAATATCAGGTCACAGCCATAGTAAGAAACCTCACTTAGTTCCCCAGATAACTGATTCATTACAGGAATCTGACTCATTATAGGAATTTGATCCGGTGCTCAAGAAATGCTCCAAAGGCTTTCTTCAGTTCCAGGTGGTTTTTGATAAGGTCTAACATGACCTGTCCATGCCTACTATCAGGTAAAAACAGTCATCAGATCCACATACTCCAGCATGTGATTAGCAGAAAGAACAGAGGAATTAATATTCCCTGATGTCACTGAAAAATCTTCCCTTTCATTGCTATTTCTGATACGGGTGGCTCCAACAAATAGACAACAGAAATTTCTGTGCATAGAGTTTTTTCTTCTCACTTATCTCAAGACAAATATCTTTTAACTCTACTTTGGTTTCTGATAGAGCTGTGTCCATAACTTGCAAAGGGCTTATGCATTCATTTTGAGCCTTCTTAGCTGTGGAATCGTAATAACTGAAGTTGCACTGAATCTGGAATAGATCTCTGGAGGCCCTCTGGTAAAAGCATTCTCTTACCCTCTAAAGCAAAGGCCAACACCATTGGATTTAGACAGTTCATCAGGGGTCACATTGCCCACTTCAGACAGTTCAGTCTTCTAAGGTAATTCATTTTTTATATCCCTTCTCAACTGAAGAAATATGAAATCAGATCTTTCCCAAAGATATTAAATGTCAAGCAAATTGTAATATCCTCCATATCTCAAGTTTTCTGAATTTGAGCAACAATACAATAACTTTTGGAAGATTCTTGAACTTATAGGAANAAACAAACAAACAAACAAAAAAAACAGTGCTGGCTTCTTTGAAATGTTTCATGATGGACCTTATTTAGGAAAGCTGTGTGTGATTCCCAGGCTTCTAATCATAGTACCACAAGTCCCTGTCTGAGGTAAATGACACAACAAACTATGTGACTACTTGAGAATGTCAGGATGACATTGCTATTATTCATGCTCAGATGCTGTCAAACACATCAAATAAAATANTTTTTGATAAGGTCTAACATGACCTGTCCATGCCTACTATCAGGTAAAAACAGTCATCAGATCCACATACTCCAGCATGTGATTAGCAGAAAGAACAGAGGAATTAATATTCCCTGATGTCACTGAAAAATCTTCCCTTTCATTGCTATTTCTGATACGGGTGGCTCCAACAAATAGACAACAGAAATTTCTGTGCATAGAGTTTTTTCTTCTCACTTATCTCAAGACAAATATCTTTTAACTCTACTTTGGTTTCTGATAGAGCTGTGTCCATAACTTGCAAAGGGCTTATGCATTCATTTTGAGCCTTCTTAGCTGTGGAATCGTAATAACTGAAGTTGCACTGAATCTGGAATAGATCTCTGGAGGCCCTCTGGTAAAAGCATTCTCTTACCCTCTAAAGCAAAGGCCAACACCATTGGATTTAGACAGTTCATCAGGGGTCACATTGCCCACTTCAGACAGTTCAGTCTTCTAAGATAATTCATTATTTATATCCCTTCTCAACTGAAGAAATATGAAATCAGATCTTTCCCAAAGATATTAAATGTCAAGCAAATTGTAATATCCTCCATATCTCAAGTTTTCTGAATTTGAGCAACAATACAATAACTTTTGGAAGATTCTTGAACTTATAGGAAAATAGAAGAAGAACTCATGTGATCAAATCTGGTGGAAGATCTTGTGTTCTAGCTTCACTTGTCAAAGATCTTTATTCTAGGTAAATAAAATAAGACCAATTCTTAGAGCCCAGCTGAAAGCCAAGAGTGCAGCTTTTCAGGTAAATGACATGTCAACTTGCTTTTCTGAGTTGCTTTTCTGACATTCAACTTGCTTTTCTGAATGTATGTCTTCGGTAAAATGAATATGGTTTGAAATTTCTTCTAAATAATATTTTTTGTATTTATTTATTTACAAAATCCAACATGATGATGAGCCACGATGATATATTCTGCTTCCTGAAGAGGCTTGCTACAAAAGCAAGAGGCAGNTAAAGATTTATTCATATTTTACAATCAGTGATATTCAGTTAGAACTATTTTTGTGTTAATGATGCATAGTAGTAAAGCAAACAGAATGCTTATACATCTATGATAATTGTGCATTACTCAAAAATGAAATTATTAAAAAAATAAAAGCAAACATCAAACCCACAAACATAATAAAACTGTCTCAAACCCCAAAAATCTCTGTAGTAACATGAGAAGCACTTTACTGTTCCAGAGAGTAATTAGAGTAAATAGGCATCATTTGTTACTATGCAGAAAATGAAACCATTT
>VWZD01011166.1:191597-346570 GCA_013396695.1 Sakesphorus luctuosus | reverse complement strand
AAAATAAAATAAAATATATATATATAAGCTTTCTGCTAGGTGGGGAAAATGGGACTTTGCTATACAAATGGCAATCCTCCAGCAGTGGCAAACCAAGAAAACTACTAACAAAAATGGTGAAACAACACGAATTTTTCACTCAAAAAAGAAAATATAGAAGACCCTGAACTTATAGTAGGCTATGCACATACACATATGCACACAGATATACATATATATATGTGGTCACAATGGCAACCATCTAAGCCCCTGCAAGGAGACTGCAAACTAACAGAGTCTATCTCATCACACTTAAGCCAGTGTGGTTTTGACAACCAGATGATACCATTTTAGAAAGAATAGGCCATAGTGAAAGTGGGGACCAGGGAGAAGAGCTCCAGACATAAGGCTGCTTACAGGGGTGTTATGAAGAATATCATTAAAACCAGACAACAGATGCTTCCAGCACCATGGGAGGTGCCTTATGCAGCATAGTGGCCTCAGCATGGAGAAGTTGCCTCTCTCACTTATGAACACTGCAAGAAACAAAGCCCAGAGCTCTCAAATATTAACCAGTCAGATGCCTTTTCTTTGTGTGAGCACGTGACTGGTAAAGCAGAAAGGAGACTTTGTTCTTTGCAGGAAACCACCTTACTGGCTATTTAAAACATAAGATATCAGCAAAGAACTCTGAGCAGCTGGGATGCAATTACCTCCAGATACCTGCAGCAAACTGCATGCAGACAGGTGATGATCTCCTTACGGCAGCAATTTGGCACATTGCTACTTCCATAACTTTGCACATTAATCCCAAGCACAAACTTTCCAAATCTGAGTGGTTTTACTAATGAATAATAAATTAATTTTCATCTCATTCGTAGTATTCTTAGGGGAATCCTTAATAAATCTGTAATTTATTAGACACACACTGCATTTCTTGATGAGAAATTCAGTCTCTCAAGGAAAAAAATGATGGTCCTACTCTCCCTTAAACCTGATCCAGATCATGAACCAACCCCACCAAAGCCCACACTTGTCCCAACTAATTTATATATCAATTATAGTTTGGGGCACAGGTAACAGACTTATTTGATAAAATCTATTGCTTTGATGAAAGCAATTTCCTTGTTGATGGGGATACTTTGCTATGTTACATAGTCTTCCCCATCTGCTAAGAGGTAGAATCAGAGCAATCAGAAGTACACAGATATGAGCATGAATTAAGTTGCCATCAATAACTCTTGTTGTCTTTGTCTTTTTATACATTTTAATCCAACTTGAACCAGGCTTCTCCCTTAAAGAACAGAGCTACTGCTACAGAGGGTTTATGTATGAAAACAATGGCCAAAACAGAGCACATTTATTTTGGAGTAGAGAGTGCTTTTAGGAATGAGAGCAAATTGGATCAAAACTAGAGGATTACTTTTTCCAGCATCCTGTTGCTACCAACAGCAGGTACCAGCTGGTTCAACAGATGATACAACAGTGTTAAAGTCATAGAACAACATATCTACAGGGGAAAAAAAATTAAAAAATTACTGTTTGATATATAAACAAGTTCTATTCTATTATTTTCGTCCTTTCTGCTGTAATACTGATGGTCTCTACCAATGCTGTAGCTGTCCCCCATGACTGGGAAAAAGATTAAAAAATTATCTCGTCTGCATCCAGGGGTATGTGGAGTTTGATATATTAGGTGCACTGTGTAATATAACTAGTGTTCTCAATAACTACAGTATTGTGTCAAACATGATTTCTCTGTAGGTAATGAAAGCCTTGAAAACCAACAGCTACAGCAGCAGAGCAAGATTGCTTTTCTAAATTACCAGAAAGCAAAGGCTTTATATTGTTATGGATTCTGTGGAGTAATTCACCTTTAGGGAGCTCTGCTGGGCACGTTAAAATTCACAAACCACACAACCTGTAGCATTACAAGCATTAATATTTATTGCTGCAAAAGCAGTAGCAGTGCTCATATTTGAAACTATGATAGCGGCTACTGTGACCTCTAACAATTTCCACTGGCATTAGTGGGAGTCAGAGCTTTCCTTCCCCACATGGAGAAAGGACCAACATGGATCTTCATATTATTTTCATGAGGAAAGACTTTTATCAGTTATGCTGTGGGAAATGGGGAGGGGAAGTTAGAACAAAACCTAGATAGGTCCTTACTCATGGCATTTAAGCCAGAATGTCAATCTGCCAAACAAAGCAACACCTTCTTCTCCCTCCTGCACCCAGCCCCTCACATACGACACCACAGTGTTCAGGGTAGTGGTTCCATTTCTGGTGTTTCCAGAAAGGAACATGGGCTCCTGCCATTCCCATTGCTTCTTGATTTCAAGCAGCTTTCAGCAGCCTTTAGCAGAGCAAGTTTACAATGTTCAGCAGTTGAGGTTCAGAATATTTGGTTTATTTAGTGTGTTTTTACTGATGCAGGCATGTCACCAGCACATTTTCACCCCAGCTGATGAATGCTTTTTCTCTTGCCTGAGCAGATCATCTTCCTTTTTTAAAAAGACATTGTTCCTCAATAGTAAAGGGACTATTCCAGCAATCCTGGTTTTGTCCCTTATATCCCTGACTCTTGCTCTTCCTGTTCCAAGACTGTCAGTCACCCCCAGTAAGAGCCTGTAGACATTCTCAACAAAATTAGGATGACTGCAACTTGTACCACTCAGAGGTTTTAAAACAAGAATTCATCTCCCAAGTAAAATTCACCCAAAGAGAAAAACAGTCCTGCATTTAAAGACACAGTAACATCAACTCTTTCCTTTCCTTTCCAGAATCTCAATGTATATTTTACCTTAGAGCCCACCCCAAGTGAGGCTGTTTCTACAACCAAACCACAGCTCAGCCCCAGCAGCCTCCATCCCTGAGCCTGTGCAGGGGTCATATATTCATCTTTACAAGCCAATGCACATTGTCATTCATGAAGATTTTAAAGGCACATACTACAGTTAACACTGACTTTTCATGAGTGTTCACATACACAGATAGAGTTGCGTGTTGAAATAGAGTTGCTTTTAACATTCTTCTCCCTGGTTTCCTCTCTAGATTCTTCTTAGCATTTTGAGATTTCCATTCACTAATTAAAATGTCTCGCAAAAGAGAAACACCCCCCCAGATGCTTTCATTAGCTCTGCTTCACAGGATTATTATCCTGTACCTACAGAAAACAACTGACTGTGTATTAATGTTTGTATGCAGAACAACTTCTGGACAGATTTCTGCTAAAGGCCCACAATAAGTACATGCAAACAGTGGGCCAGTTCAAAAATCTTTTTGAGAAATATTTGACCAACAGAAGCATTTTCCTTGCATGGGCACTTCAAGCTACATTTTCACTACAATCAGGAGAAAAAAAGGAAAAAAAAGGGGGGTGGGGTGGGGAGGGGAGATGTGTGGGTAAATTCTGCAGGAAGAAGAAAACTTAAATTTGAAAGTGCTCAATAAGTTGCCTGGTGGGGCAGAGTTTCTGGGCAAGTTCACAGGGAGGTGCTTTGCAAGCAGGTGTGAACTACTGCTGGAATGGGATGTCCCTCCTTACCTGCCTCACATTTCCACAGCCTGTGCTTTCCTTGTTTGATGGTGATTCCCTTCCTCAGTTCTGGTGAATGTCATTGCTATCAGACATGGCAATTCTTCATCTGTTGGACAAAGAGAGAAAAACTTGAGAGAAACGTAGCATGATCCAAATGACTGATGCTTGCCTAATGTGTAGGTGAGCAGCTTCTTCAGAGAGAATGAGAGGAAATACTTGGTCCTATCTCAAAGGTGTAGGAATGAGGAATGCTTGGAGTTAAGAGGTGTCTGATAACGAAATAGGTTTCTTTAACAAGCCAATTTCTAAGTGTTTTGTTGTGTCTGCTTTCCCTGGCGGAGGACAAAACAGGATGCTAAAAGTGGTATTTCTACATGTGCACATCTGTAAAACTCAGGATTGTAATGGGTGAAAAATGTCAGATCTGCTAGTAACCATTCCCACCACATCTATAAACTGTGCTGTCACTAAATGGATGTTTCACCATTTCAGTGGTGTCTTCTTTCCTTCTGAGCAGAAAGGAACAAATCAATATAGTTATTAGTGCATAGTATAGCACAGTCATACATTTGAGAATTTATACACTCTGAAACATCAAAGTGCTCATAAATGTCAGGTTTAGGCTTTGCTTCATTTTTTGTTCCTAGAAGATTAAGAACACAGATACTATTTTATTTCATTAAATATTGATCAAAGACAATCCTTACTTGGTCCTGTCTCCAGGAACATTTGAATGACTACGCATTTCCTCCTCCAACAAGACCAGTTCATTTCTTGCTGAAGGTGTAATGATACTTTGAGAAACTGGGGTCCCATCAACCTAAAATTTGCTGATTTCAGTGCCTGTTGTTGTCTCTGTAGGTGATGAGCTTTCTTGTGCTCTCTCTGCTACACACACTTCCACTCCTGCAGGCGTGTTCTTTTCAACACTTTCCACTTGAAATACTATTTCAGGATCTTCTCTAGCACTTTTGGCATCCATTTTCACTCCTGAAATGTCTACCATTGTATCTTCCAGCTTTGCTGCAGTATAAGCAGCACCTTCTGATCCCTTTTTTGTAGACCATTCACACCTAGGCCTTTTTTATAAATTTCCTTTCCCATCTTCTCCTATGGTTTTAATTTCACCCATAATCTTTCCTGTTTTAATTGCTTCCTCTCGAGTTTAAATATCCAGCTCTTCCTTTGGAAGACAAACATTTATATATTTTGCCCTCTACCTGCATTACTTTCAACTAATGATAATTTAAATTCTACTCCTGAATTGTCTAACTCAGTAAAGATTTCTGCTTTGGGGATCTCTATATCCAGTGGTCTGACTTTGTGCTCTTGAAGAGTCAGAGATCATGTAGGAAACTCTTTTGGTAAACTGCTTTTTTGCCAATGTTTAAAGCCCTTATTTCTGGTTTCAGCAGCTCTGCTAAAGACACAGTGCATTCTGACATATGCACTCCTGTCCTTCAGCCCCATGCTTAATTACATCTGTACATATGACTGTGTCTGGTTTGGGAATATTCACTCCAATCCTGTTCTCTTTGCAGGTAATGAAATGGCTTCTCCCACCTTTGGCAAGCTGACCCCAGGACACTTCATACAATCTCTAATTTTGAAATACCTTCTTTTCCAATCATAATTCTGAAGTTTCCATAGGGAAGGTATTTTCAGAAATATTTGTTTTACTTTTTATTTTGGCTGCAGAAATGTCTACCTGAGGCTTTTCCAGACTTCTCTTAATCTCAGCATCACCTTTTTTCCCCCGTCCTTTAAGGTTGTCCAGCCTAATGAAAGTATTCTGTATTTTGACATATAAAAACATCTCTGGTCTGCCTTGGTCTCAATTTCTACAATTTTTATCTCATGTTCTCCTTTTAAATTGATTCCTTCTCTTCAGGGTTCTCAACACCTCCCTCTCCTCCAGGATCTGACATACCAAATTTAAGTTCTGATGGAACTTGCACAGGAATGTCAGCAATTTCCAGTGAAATTTATAGCTGGGCTAGCTCTGCTTCCAGTTTTGGAGAACAGATCTCAGGCTCTGGCCCTTTTCCTTTTCTTGGGGAGATTCCAAACTTTTGTTCCTGGAATTTGGAAATTTTAATATTCCATTTTCTTCTTTCAACCAGCCACAAAAATGATCCTATGACTCCTATTTCAGTTTCTCGGTTCAACTGAAGCATCTCCTTTGAGTTTTTGAAAGATGTCTTCATCAGCAGAGCTTGATTTTTTTTTTCCCTAAGAAGTTTCAGATTCCATTTTAGAACCAATGTCACTTTCTGACAGTTTTCCCTTACAGCAAGAAATTCTAAATTTTGGATTTCAAGTTTAATGTATTTTAATTGTACATTCTGTGTCACCTACAGATATTTCAGGAGCTGGTGTTTTCCCTCCTGGCTTCAGATTTTTTTGCTCCAAAGAACCATCTTCATTTAAAATTTCAAAATCTGATGCAGACTCATATCAGCAAGAGCTGACATATTTGATTCAGATTCTGAAATGTTCTTTTGATATCTAGTGTTGCATTCCCTTTTGGTAATGCAGATTGCTGTTCAATTTTGGAATAATGAATATCAGAGTAGGACAAACCCAAGCCAGAAATTCAAAATGCAATATTTGTAGAGGCTCTATCTCCTTTGCAGACAGAAAGAATTTTAGATCCAATACTCCCTGGAAGAGTAGCAGGAGTTTCCTCTCTGCACAAAAAAGATGCTCTGACTGAAAAACTTCTGTTCCCAACCCACTCTTGGGCATCTTGGAAGGAGATGTGAAGCAATGTTTGAACCATCTGAATTGTCCAGTATTTTCCATTTTCTTACCAGAACTATTGTCTGATATGTAATAAGGCTTCATATCTTCTGGAACTTCCCCTAAAGAGTCCTTCCTAAATTTTCATAGTCCCACAGACATTTTCCCCATTCCAAATATCCCAAATTTTGTTTTGCTGTTTGTTTTCCCCATTTCCACCGTGTCAGGTGACATACGTAATTCTTTTTTATCAGTGCCATTTTCAGACCTTCTGCCTGTGTTAGTTCTCATGCTGTGTGATCCATTATATCCATTTGGATTTCACCTTCTCCTTTTGTATTCATTGCTCTCTTTCAGAGGAATTTCCATGAGGACTTGTTTATCTGGGCTCCCTTTCAGATCAGGTATTTCTAAACTGAGCTTTGATATCTGTGTTGTTATAGCTGGCACTTCTGGTGCAGTAAGCTTTGATGTTGATTCCTCATTTTTGTTTGTTTAATGCTTTTTTCACCTTCGGGGTGTTTTTTGCATGGGTGGGAATGCTGGTTTTTGCTTCTTTCAAACCTTTTGTTAAAGTTTCAGAACAGGGCTTGGACTGATTAAGTGTTTATTTTTCTGTGCAGCACTTCAAGGCTGATTATCACGGATTCTTAGAGACTGACACTAATTCTGCAGCTACAAAGAATGAAGAAAGAACCAGTTGGGAGGATTCTTGGTTTGGTTCTCTGCTGTTTCTCTAGTTTTATTCTTGTGTAACTTCTGTAACAGACCTTCAGTCTAGATCAGGAGCGATGCAAATGAGAGGTACTCCATCCTCAGGACTCGGATGCTCCTGTGTGGTTTGTGTGGTTGATTCATCTCACCATGCAGTGGGGCACAGCCTTGAAGTCTAGAATAATGCAGATAATCAGCATGTTGCAAGAGAGATGAAGCTTTATAACCCAGATGCTTTCATCAAAGAATAGTTATATGCATCGGCATACAAAATTACCATAATCTGTATGTTTCAAAATCAAATTAAGAATAGACCATAAGGTGGAGTTACCACCACCACTACCACCACCAAACTTCTTTTGTTAATCATTCTGTTTCACTTGCTTATAAATGATATTCTTCTCCCTACGCTTCTTACATTTGGGCTTCTGGCCTTCTAGGATTCAATACTGAAGATGCATATGAAGGTAGAGACTTTAAATAGTCTGCCTCATCTTTAAGGATGCAAATTTTCATTCCATTACCATGCATTATCTGTCCTACTGAAAGTTGCTTTATTTAATTTTCCTTTTTTCTTTTTTTCTTTTTTTCCATTTTTTAGAGAGAGAACTAAAATGCTGCTGTTGTCTTGTTTTTCTTAGGATTTTGATGTAGATCAGTTTAAATTGACAAGAGAAGCAATGCTTACACTGCATATATTTTTTACAAAGATTCAAGTTAAATGTAGATCACTCTGAGGCAGAGAGAATCTCTTCTCACCAGAAGGCATTTGCTCTTGCCATGTATTGGCTGGCATGAACTGTCTAACTTAACTTCAGCAATTGGTTTCTCTTATCAGACAGAAATTTGAGCTGTCATAGACCCATGTGAAAATTTCTGTGCTTTGCTCGTGCTTTTATAATTGTTGGTTAATAATATCAAGGCTAAAATGCATGTCTTTGCTTACTAGGCTTTTGATGTTTGCTACTTACCTTTTCTTGGTTATGATAATCATAGGAACATAAAATGATAGAACAGTTTGTGTTGGAAGGGACAGAATCACAGAATATGCTGAGTTAGAAGGGACTCACAAGGATCAAGACCAATCCATGGCCCTGTACAGCACCACCCCCAAGAGTCACACCATGTAGCTGAGAGCATCATCCAAATGCTTCTTGAACTCTGTCAGGCTGGTGCTGTGACCACTGCCCTGGGGGAGCTGCTAACTGAAAAATAAGTCCTTTAACATTTCTACATTTGATAAATTTGCCATGTAAAGTAGATAAACATGCCAAAGTATACAGCTTTATCAGAATGTCTGTCCTGCATACAGTAGGAGAGCTGTGACGGGGAGAAATAACATAGGTCAAGTTTAGTAAGAGAATATTTCATACAATTGTGTACCATTAAAAACAGATTATGACAACTCTGAGTGCACAGCCCGTGACAAGCACCATAGGAATTTTACAATCTGTGAGCTCAGAATGATGCAGTGACTAGTATGTAAAATTATTGTGCATTAAAAAAAAAAAAAAAGAAAAAGAAAAAAGAAAGGAAAAAAACTGCTGGAAGGAATTAATTCCACACACTGTTTGTTGAACAGAACGATGGGAGTGGAAATGACAAAAGAGAAGTATCAATCGCTGCTCAGTTCCTGACAGTCACTGTGGCATTAGGATCCCTCAGAAAAGGGAGTGAATGGGATCTTTCATTTCAGTCATTCCCCCAAGGAAAGCCAACTAGTAAATAACCCCAACTTCCAGCCAGATGAGAATTTGCAGTTTCAAAGGACTTGAACAGGATTTATTTCTCACTGAATTGCCTTTTGAAGACAGATATGCAGATAACTTATACTCATGCTTAAGCACCTTCTTAAGCACAACCCATTTTTTCTGGCTAAGATGAGGACCTGGAGAAATGCTAAGTGCTTAGAAGGGGTTTTTATTCACAGGGTCTGCAGTTCTGAATGGTAATGGTTTTGGAGAGAGCCCTAGATGGTTCCCAGGTTTGACAGGGTAAGCTGGTTAAAAGCAAGCATTGCATGTTTGACCCAGAACAACTCCCAAGGATTTGTTCATCAAGGATCTGATTTCTCCTTATATTTTCCTTTAACAAGTTATGCTCCAAAATTCATTTGCTGTTCTTCCTTTGCTTCTGCCGGTATACAATCTGCTTGAGGCTGTTTTTAGTGGTAGCACTCTGCATCACAGAGAATTAAGTACATTAATTATTTTTCTTTCTTTTTCTAAATACAGTTGGGTTTTACTGCTCTTAAAATCCAAATCCTGCATTCTTTTCCCTTATTTAAAATGAGCAGATTATGCTGAGTTGGAAGGGACACACGAAGATCATTGAGTCCATCTCCTGGCCCTGCACAGGACCATCTCCAGGAGTCACACCATGTGCCTGAGAACATTGTGCAAATCCTTCTTGGACTTTGTCAGCCTTGGTGCTGTGATCACTGCCCTGGGGAGCCTGTTCAGTGCCAAACCACCCTCCTGTGTGAAAAGCCTTTTTCTAATATCCAGCCTAAACCTCCCCTGACACAACATCAGACCATTCCCTCGGGTTCTGTCACTGGTCACTATGGGGAGAGATCAGTGACTTGCCTAAATTTGGAGTCTAAAATTAAGAAATAAGTGATCTGACTTTTGGTGCCCCATGGGCCCTACTGAGATTTGCAGCCAGACAGCAGATCAGCAAAGCCCAGCAATGTGTACACAGCAATGTGCACTAAGCAAGGATGCAGACTGAACACTGCAAAATTAATGTTTCCTAATTAGCTACTTTGCCATTGCAAGGACATCCAGTTGGACAGATGACTATTCCATTTATACAACTGGTGTGGGACTAATTATCAAACAGAATCCAACCAACCTGCAAAAAAGGCAACTGCCTGTCCAGGAGCAGTGAAAAAATATTTTGGAGCAAGACTAGAACCTCAAATATTCCATAATTCTGGAATATGAGAATGGACAGAATGACTAACTGGAGAGATAGACTCTGAAGAGAGTAGAAATACACATTTAAAATCTAATGCATATTTGGATCTTGTTTGCTGTGCAAAACAAGTAACTTCCTCCTTTGTGTCTTTGTCAAAGAAACTGTTTTCTCTTGGTGTCCACAATGTCTGATGGTGTGAGAATTTCTCATAGTAGAGTCTGCCTGCAAAACCTCCAGTGTGTGACACTTCCCTTGCTGTGAGATTACCCCTCCCATAGTTACAGAGAACCAAACAGAGCTACAAGACATTTTGTCTGGTATTAAAGTGAATACAGAAGATACAATTAGATCGTAATACGTGAGAACAGCAGAACTGCAGTGTCACCAGTCATGTCATGTCTATGCCTGCCCATGGATGGCACGGCTGATCCTGCAACCACATCCCCTCCTGGCTAATAACTTTGCCTTGGCCCATCAATCCCATCCCCACCACTGGGTATCCAGTTCTCAATGCTCCACTCCCAGCTGGGGTGGTGGGACAGGTCCTGGCCGTGATGGCCTACCCTGCCATCCTGGAGAGCTCTCAGCACTCCCTGCACTCTAACAATTCCAACATTAACCTGAAAGTCAGTTTAAACAACCTGCTTTAGTAAAGGTCCAATCCAAACTGAAGCTAAGAATCTGCACCAAAAGAAATCGAAATAAACCTATAGCCTTCTAATGCAACTGAGTTCACATAAATGAGGGCTGAACTGGAAGTTTCCACTTTTTTTTTTTTTCCTTAATCACAGGCAGGGAACCTTCCACTAGACCAGGTTGCTCAGAACTTCCTCCAGCCTGAACTTGAACACTTCCAGGTATTGAGCAGATGGTTTGGGTCATATATACGGCTTTGCATATATTATTTTTTAAATTTTTTTTTTAATATTTGGATTATGTATTTGGTTTTATACTAGTATGGAGTTTTTATAAAGTCCCTGTTTAAAAGAGTAACTATACAGACCTGCCTCAAACTCCTTCCTCCCCATCAAGAATTTAGACTGATTTGTTAATTACTAAAGCTTTATCATTTGCAATTATGTTCACTTCAGACCTTCTTTACTTTGATAACAAACATAAAGCAACCCTTGAGAAGCTGAGAATTCCCCCCATTGTATCTTGTTCTTTTATGCCACACATTCTACAGAAGTCTGTTACAGAGGACCCATCCTACAATCTCCCAGGTTACATTTCTGCAAAAGTCAGCAAAACAAGTTAAAACAAAAAAACTTGGCAACTCTTTCAGTTATAGATGGCATCTTTGCCAAGTGCCTCCCTGCTGCACAGAGCAGATTGTCACTTCTCACTTCAGTTCCTTGTGCTTTGTCCCACAGTTTGATAAGCATTTTTGCAAGTGTGACAAGATGGGATCTAATCCCTTCAGACAGGCAGACATGTCTTTCACGTGCAGAGCAGGATGTGAAATGGAAGAATCTCCACGGTGAAGACTGCCAGACCAAAAGCAGATGTTGAGTGAAACCTGGGGGTTTGGATACTGCGAGAAACCACAAGTGCTCTTAGACCCTTGCTCAGCACACAAAAAACAGGGATCAGAGGGAGAAGACACTTCATGCTTCCTGCTGCTGCCACTATTGTGGCATCCAAAAGTTTTCCATGCACTGAGAACAAGACAGTCAAACTGCTGTGCTATTTCTATGTGTTCCTTGCCTCTTTTTCCTTTATCCCTGGCAAAGCTTTCAGTGCCTGAAAAGGGTGCCTGATAGCAATAGCATTCGAGCAGAACAGCTTTAAATCCAAGGTTTTGCAACTTCTCTCATGGTTCTTACATCACTGCCTCAGCTGCTCTCTTCTTGAAGCTGGTTCCACAGGCAAATTCAGGATAGCTTCAATCCCTTGTTCTTCTGCTCCTCTTTGAATCCTGTCTGAGAAAGCATCATTGTCTCTGCACAGTCCCACGGAAATACAATCATTTCCCCAAGAAGTCTCACCTTGAATGTACCTGCCCTCCATGCAAAATCTTGCTTCTCTGTTATTGTCACTGCCAGGTTTTTTCTTCCCCTGCAGCAGGAGAATGCTCTTTTTAGTTTCTTGCTTTAAACAGGTAAAGACAGAAGTGCTGCCTTCTAATGTGCCCAGAGAAAAGTCCTGGGGTTTGCTTGGTGATGGGGAAGAGATTGGAATAAGAGTCACAGGGTTTTGAATTCTGAAAGGAAAAATTTGTTCATAAGCTTATAGAAATGTCACAGGAATTGTTGGATTTGCACAATGACAGACCAACTAAGAATAGAAATCCTTCAGTGCTTTTCTGCAGGGACTCAGCCCACCCTGCTTTTCACATTCTCCCCATCTCAGCTTCCTCGCTGTTCAAGTTTCAGTGCCAGGGAAAACAGATGCTAACACCACACACAGACTGACGCTACAAAGTCAGGATTGGACCAACACTTCTCCAGGCTAAAAAGCTGTTCCCATTGCCACTTTCTGAGACATGGAGAATTTTGAACCAAGCCTAATAGTGTGTGTTTTAAAAGGTACCTTCTACTTCAGCATCTGAAAACCTCTGGCATAGTATGTTTCTGGGACTGTTTTTGGTACTTTGCTAAGAAATAATTATCATCCTGTAGTGCTCACAGTTCCTAACAAAGGAATCTACTGACTCTCAGGTGGAGAGATTCTGGAACATGTCCAGAAAAGGGCAATGGAGTTGGCAAAGTGTGCTCAAGTTTTATGAGGAGCAACTGAGGAAGCCGAGGATATGTAGCCTGGAGAAAAGGAGGCTCAGGGGGGACCTTAGTCCTCTCTTACCACTCTCTGAAGTGAAGCCAAAGCAAGATGGGGTTCAGTCTCTTCTCGCAAGTAACAAGCAACAGGACAAGAGGAAATGGCCTCAAACTGTGTCAGAGAAGGTTTAGAGTGGATATTATAGAGAAATTTCTTCATTGAAAGGGTGGTCAAGCATTGGAACAGACTGCCCAGGGAAGAAGTGGAATCACTGTCCCTGAAAGTGCTCAAAAAACATGTAGATGTAGTGTTTGGCCGTAAGTTGATGGCTGGAATCAATGATCTTAGAGGTCCTTCCCAACTTTAATTATTCTATAATTCTATGGAAAGGAAGGGAATACCAGAAATTCAAGTGAAATGCAGCACTTCACTCATAAAAATTACCAAGAACATCTTCAATACAAAACAGCAAGACTTGACTGTATTGGTGGATATATAAACTCCATCATGTAGCAGTTCTGTAGCTCCCAGGATTCAGCTGCCTGCCTGTGCTCCCTTACAGCTGAGCAAAGCTGGTTCTTCTTCCCTGGAAAATTGTTGGTGAGCTCAAATAGTCTGTATGCTAATAGCATGCAAGAAAAGGGCTGGAGAGGGACACAGAAATCAAGCTACAAAGGTAACAGTAACTCAAGTAAACTAAAAGTACCGACATGAGAGGGTATAAAATGCCAAGGACCACACCAGGAAATAGAAGTTGAGCAAGATCAGGGATATGCTATTCCAAAAAGCAGTACATTCCCACCAGACTCACTGGGGGCCTGCACATCTTCCTAGCACACCACGGATATCCTGCCTGCAGAGTAAACAGTGCCATTTCACAGCACAGACATGACCAGTGACATTTCTGGAGTGCCCAAGAGCAATGCTAATGAGGAAACATGACTCAGGATGGGCTGCAGTAACCAGGTAGATTGAAACAATTTTTCAAGGGAAGAGAAGTCAAAAATTTTAGGACAGCAATGAAGACTAATATTGTTTCATTTTCTCAGCCTGAAGAACTACTTTCTCCCCTGTAAGAACCTCAAGCATCATAAAGCCCCTCTTACTGCAGCAGGTAACTCCCTGCAGTGGTGTCATGTCCCACTCGGGGGACTGTGCTTCCCAAAATGAAGTCAAACAGCTGATAATGACTCCAAACCTCTGCACTGCAAGACCAACAAGCTGCACAGTGTGATACCAAAATGCCTGACAAGGTCTCACAGCACACACACCTGCCTTGGAGACACAGAGCCTTGGGCTTACGTGAGTGTGTCCTTCTGCATTAGCTCCAGGGTGAGCTCTCTCTTTTTTTTCCCTGAGCTCTTTAAACACATTATTATAGGATTTCATCCAGGAGATGTTGTCTGGGAGCTTTTTGTATTTGTGTGACACCAGTGATCCCAGATTTTGACAAAGGAAGATTACTGCCTATTGCAGCCACAGGAAGGTCTTGAGTGTGACTGTATCTCCACATATAAGGGGTAGTAGAGAAAAGAAACAGTCCTTGCCACTAAGCAAATACAGTCTGCCCTTTTCTCTGAAGGATAAAGATTACTGTCCTCACCTGGATGTACTAAGGTGTATTAAGAGAGCTACCCAAGGTAACACAGGAAGGCTGTCACAGAAACAAGAACAAGATTCAAGTCTCCAGTCAAAATAAGCTAATTTTTTTCTACTACTTCTAAAGGAAGATTTAGACACTGGCTGCCAAAAATCAAAGAAAAACTCCAAAATTTACAGTTTCATCCTAAATAAATAAATCCTTTGCTCAACTGAAGGGTGTCATTTCAGAGCGTGACCCCACCTAAATAGAGATGATTTGGGAGGAACAAGGTAGCAAAGCTGAATCTCACTTTTAAAGAGCAAAGGGAACACAGATATAAATACCTTGTTGCTTCCCTACCAAGCCCCAGCAAAAAATAAGGCTGAGAAAAAAAATTAAACTAAAAATCTAACCCTGCCTGAGCCACCTTTGACTGATTTTGTTTGAAGATTCAGGGACAGGTTGAATAACAGAGGCTCCACCTCCTATTCCAGTTTTTTGGCTATACTTAGAGCCAAAATTCTTATGCTAATTTAAACCTCCCTTGTTTTAATTTAAATTCATTATTACTGATTCTACCCACCATGTACTTGAACAGATTATTCCCCCGCTCTTTGAAGCCACTTACACACTTAACACAATTGAGGACTCTTTCCCTTCTCCTTTGGTTTTTCTCTGTTTTCAGGAGACATCATTCTTTTCATCTTCCCATACAAATAGTTCACTTTCTACGTCCATCATCAGCACCACACTTCCCACCTAGACCATGTCTCACTGATCACATCCCTCTTGAGTTGCAGGGCCCACTGTGCCTGCAGTACTTCCCTGATTTTCCTCCCTGGTATTCATGTGGCTGAAGGGTCCCCATCTGAGACTTTACCTTGGAGTCTGCTCTGCTGGTGTACCCCATGTACCCCACAGGACATCAGCACCATGATTCTGATGTGTGTGTTTCCCACCACACCAACACACCTGACAGATCCATTGTGTTCTTTAACAACCCCCATCCAAGAACATTCAGTGCTGCTGTGGCTTCTAAACACATTAATAGTTACATGACCCTTTCAGTCCCTGTGCCAACTTGGATGGGTGGCATTCCCAGGGAAGGAGATGTGAACATTTCAGACTCTGGATTGGTGCTTTAGGTAAAACTTGTTTCAATTTCAAAACGTTGGCACACATGGGGGATGGTGCAAATGCTCTCCAACTGTCAGAGCCTTGGCAGGGGCACAACTTGGCTTTCAGTGCCAATCTGTCTTTAGACATCTCAGTCTGTAAACCTGCAGATGGAGTTTTCCACAAGCAGAAGCTGACATGTCAGAAGCTTGACGGTGGGATGTGCTGGCCAGGATCCAGCAGCAGTGTCTCTCCCTCTCAGTGGGATGTGGGCTGAGCAAACAGGCAGCTAAAGCCACATTCTTTGAGGGTTTGGGCACACACCAGCAATCCTTTGTTCCCTCTTCTAAGAGAGGAAACATAGCTGGCTCTTTGCAGGAAAGCTGAGAGCACAGAGGTATTTATTGACATACCTTTATTGGTGCTACAGACAAGATTACATCCTAGTCTACAGACTAGTCTACACTATACCAGCTAGTAAAACCAAGTGTACTGGTTTTGACTGGGATAGACAACTTTCTTCCTAGTAGCTGGTACTCTGCCGTATTTTGGATTTAGTATGAGAAAAATGTTGGTAACACACCGATGTTCTAGTTGTTGCTGAGCAGGACTTACGCTGAATCAAGGACTTCTCAGTTTCCCATGCTCTGCAAGTGAGAAGATGCACAAGGAGCCAGGAGGGGACAAAGCCAGGACAGCTGACCTGAGCTGACCAAAGGGATATTCCAAGCCAGAGAACATCATGCCCAGTGTATAAACTGGAGGAGTTGGCCAGGAGGTGCTGCTCACTAGGTGGGGACAGGCAAGGCTTCAGTCAGACGGTGGTGAGCAATTGCACTGTGCATCACTCAGCTTTCTCAGGTTTAATTTCTCTCTCTTTTTTTCCATTACAATTATTATTATTTTTTCAATTATTGAACTTTTTATCTCAGTCCTCAAGTTTGAGGTTTTGGGTTTTTTTTTACTTTTTCTCCTCATTCTCCTCCCCATCTGACAAGGGCAGAGAAGAGTAAACAGCACCTTTGAAGTACTTGGTTGCCACCTAGGACTAAACTATAACACCAAGTTCAGTGGGTTTTTCTTCCTTTTGGTGGTGTTTTTTAGTTAATTTCATACAAATTTGGCCTTAATTCCTTCTATATCAAATGCTTCATTCTAGTCATATCGGGGCAACCATATCAGGTACTGTGCACAGTTTGTGCATTCCTGAAGGCAATTAGATATTGGTGTAAGTGCCTTATCATAACAGGTGCAACATCATACCTGATATAGAAAAGTAAATACAAGATTTTGGAATAAAGTTAGCCTAGAAAATCCAAGACATTGAGGTCTATCCTGAAAACTGGTAACAGGACAAGGACAGAGCAGCACATTTACCTCTACCCTCCTTAGAGACTTCCTAATACTGAAGCCAAGCTTAGTACAGATTGAACTGTAAAAGGGATTGCTGAGGGATATATCAATGTTCTTCCAGCCTGCAAGAAAATTAGTTTAGAAAATGCTTACAAGCATTTCTTTAAGAGTGTCTTATCCATTTGATTTTTGAAAAAAATCAGATACTCTTAAACTACTATCTTTCAGCCAACAAATAAAAAAGACCTAATAAGTATCACTACAATAATAGCATTTTGGAAGATACATTTATATCTGTTCTTTCTAGTTACCATATATACACTCATGTCTAAATATTCAGCAGATAATTTGATGTTTCTGGATGTGACATTGTGAACGATATTCCCCTCAAAGTAGTGGGAATACATTATGACTCACACATGACATCTGCCTTGTGCCTAAGGAGTTATTTAAACAAGAGTATTTTATCAGGGGATTATTAATTTGGAACCTAAATTAATGAGCATTAACCTGAGTGAATATCTAGAAAATATTACGAATGGGTAGGAGGGGAGAAAACCTACTTGATGACTAAGAGCAAAGTTTAAAATATCACTTAAGGGGGTATAATGAGTACAGTAATAATAATTTAAAAATTTGAGTCAGATTATGTCTGAGGCAAAATCTATTAAGGGTGGCACCAGTGCCCCCCATCACCACAACAGGCCTTGCATGAAGTCACCACAAGCAAGAAACAAAAGCACCTTTTCCATCAGCCCAGGATCTGAATGAGAGATTGACACAATGCAAACATTTCAAGGACACATAAACACTGAGTTTGAGAGCTGGAGTCCATCAAAATTATTTTGTAGGCTAGAAGACAACACTTCCAACTGGAAAAGAAATTTGACTTGGTTGTGTATAACTGCAGCAAACAGTATTCTGGGATGCACAAATGGAAACACTGACTGCAGGATGCGAAGTATTTCTTCCATTCCATTCCCCAGTGTTGAGGCCAAGCTGGGATTTTCCCACATGCAGCACTACAGTACAGTTGGGATATTGGTTGGCTAAAGAAAGGCTAGCGGAGACCACGAGATGCAGTTAGGTGGAAAATGAGACCTCTGAAGAAGCCCAGAAAAAAGTTTAGCCTAGAAAAGAGAAATGTAAAAGTACACAGAATCATATTTGTGTACATAAAGGCAGCCAATAGGACAGTCTAGGGGGAAGGGCAAGGAGTAGTAAATTTAAATTATAATGGATGAAAAATCAGAGTGTCATAGGTTTAACATTACTAAAACTTAGCAAAGCAGCTGAAGAAGAAATGGGGATGGATATGGAGGAGGTATTGGAGTCCCTTCAAAGAAGGAATTTAAGCAAAGTGTCAAACATTTCACACTTGAAAAGAGTAGGCTTTGGGGTGTCCATCTGTGGCCTGAAGGGAGCCTACAGGAAAGATGGAGAGGGACTTTTTACAAGTATATGTAGTGACAGGGTAAAGAGAAATTACTTCAAATTGAAAGAGAGTAGGTTTAGATTAGATATTGGGAAGAAATTCTTCACTGTGAGGATGAAAAACTGGCACAGGCTGCCCAGAGAAGCTGTGGCTGCTCACCCCTGACCAGACTGGATGGAGCTCTGAGCAATCTGGTCTAGTGGAAGGTGTCCCTGCCTGCTGCAGGGGGGGCTTGGAAACAGGTGGTCTTTAAGGTCCTTTCCAAACTAATCATTCTATGATTCTATGATAGAATGATTCTATGATATGCCACAAATGACAAAAGTAGAACTGATATGTCTTGTGGGAGAAGGATGCCCTAGACAGCTGTTTGCTAATCTTGAGAGGTAAGGACTCTGAGGAGCCATTTCCTGTATTTAACAAATGGACAGAATTCTGTTCCTACTCATACCAAACCCATTTCATTTGGCAGCATGAAATAACCTAAAAGAAGACAGGAGGTTAAAAATCAAACATGCAGCTTGGCAGGTCACAATGGATGGTGAGCATTTTCCACTGTCCTTAGAGAATTTACGAAGTACACGGTCTCTCTCACCTATGGGAATATGTCTAATTAGAAATGTTTAACTTTTCCATCTTACAGTTGGAACAGGCCACCCAGGGCTCAGAGCACAGGCATCATCTGACAAGCTTTTAATGGGAACCCAGCAAGGCCTCCGTTGTTTAGAAGCATAACTGCTAATCTGAACTTCCCAACAGTATTTCTTGTCCTTTATGAAAAAATAATGAAGTTTTTCTCAGTGAGTATTTATAGTACCTCATGAATTTGGGATGAGTACTAGCAAATAGTTTAACAGCCAGTGAAACAATAGTAAACAAATGCATAAAGACTTGGTCTTAAACTTTTGATGCAATGGTGTCTCCTCCCTTGGCTCCAATTAGCAAAGGGCAACTCAAATGCCAGACCTTGAAATCCATGGTCTTTTACATGACATAACCATTAACTTTTCAGGACTCCATTCAGTGGTTTTCCTGCCTTGGTACTCACTGGCTTACAAAGCATTAGCAACTACTTTGGTCATCCCATCTGACCTTCAGCTTAATGCACCTGGCACTAGAAAGCCCAAAACTCAGAGGTAGTGGGGAGCATTAGTGACCACAGACCACGAGGGCCCTAAGCAAGGGCATGATCTCAAGGATTTCAAGTTTGTTCAGCCAAGCAAGAACTTTGGTGAGAGCATTCACGAAACCAGTTTGAGCTACTGGTCTCCCATTTTAAACAACCCAAATCCCGCCCACAATCTGCACACAAAGCCACAACACTGATTAGGATCAATGGAGTCCTATGAGGAGTGGCTGAGAGAACTAGAAGTGTTTAGGCTGGAGGAAAGGAGGCTCAGGGGGACCTTATTGCTCTCTATGGCTACCTGAAAGGAGGTTATAACCAGGAGGGAGTTGGTCTCTTCTCCCAGGTAACAAGCAACAAGACAAGAGGAAATGCCTCAAGTAACACCAGTGGAGGTTTAGATTGGATACTAGGAAAAAATTCTTCACTGAAAGAGTTGACAAGCATTGAAACAGGCTGCCCAGGGAAGTGGTGGAATCACTATCCCTGAAAGTCTTCAAAAACCATGTAGATGTGGTGCTTAGAGACACGGTTTAGTGGTGGGCTTGGCAGTGCTTGTTGGACTCAAGGATCTTGGAGGTCTTTTCCAACCTTAACGACTCTGTGATATTTCTCTCTAAAAAAAGTATAGGATGAGACTAAGTCCATGGAAGGATGACGAGGCCTCTCAGAGGAATGAATGACTAAATAGACCAGGTGATTTAAGCCTGGAAGAGACATAAATGAAAGGGTAAGTAAAATTTCTATTAGATCCGCAAAAATTTCAGAACTACCGCATCTCTGCCAATCAGTGAGTAATTAATTCCCATCTTTTCTGACATGATAGTATATACCAAATGAAAGATTTCTGGACAGCAACTTACAGAGTCATAGATGGAAAGTTCAGTCACTTGGAGGCAGAGTGTAACTATATATTTCTATTTAGTTCCTGGAGTTTTCTTTGGGAATAAGATAACAAAGGAAGCAAACTGTTTGCTTTGGTTCCCAGCTTCCTCATCCAACAAATCTTCTGGGAAGAAAAATGCTATGTATTATGCATAAACCCAATGGCTGGAAAGAATAAAGTTTTAGCCAGCATAGTTTCCTTTCATTCTCATGCCACAGAGCAGTAAATCAGTACACAGAATTATAGAATCACAGAATGGTTTGGGTTGGAAGGGACTTTAAAGATCGCCTAGTTCCAACTCCCTTGTCTGGGCAGAGACAACTTCCGCTAGACCAGGTCACTCAAATCCCCATCCAACCTTGCCTTGAACACTTCCAGGGATGGGATGTGTTTTGCCCAACTACTCTGGGCAAAACTTGCCCTTAAGTGACATGTTTTGTTCTCACAAGCACTCCAGTGTCACCACCCCAGAGTAAGTCAATCAGAAAGACAAACCTGGCAGGCAGAATTGGGGGCATCAAATCTTCTCCCATATAGACTTGCAGTGACTGAGGAATAAGTTCTTACTCTTGTCCAACCCTTCCTCAGTAGCATTGGTTTGAACTCCCCCATGGAAGGAGGACAATATCCCTGAAATCAATAGCATAAGAGCTTGATATGAACAGCCCCAATCCAAAGCCTACCCGAACCTCCCCGGTAAGAACATCACCACTCACAGGACACCTTTGTATAAACATTTTGAGGAATGAAACTCATAGCTTCAGCTGTGTATTGAAGACACTGATTTGGACTCCAAAATAACCCATCTCAGGTAGGAG
This sequence comes from Sakesphorus luctuosus, assembly GCA_013396695.1. Lineage (NCBI taxonomy): Eukaryota > Metazoa > Chordata > Aves > Passeriformes > Thamnophilidae > Sakesphorus > Sakesphorus luctuosus. The sequence continues at coordinate 325,635 of VWZD01011166.1, read as the reverse complement.
CAGACGCAGGTGGTGTTTGCTGTGCCCTGTCCTCCTGAGTGCCTCCTTTATTGGTGCAGAAACAACAACAGCTTATTTGATTATTATAAACAAGATTTGTTTGCAATATCAGTGGTGATGCCAAACTTCCACTCACCCTTGTTTCATTTATGAAAAAATACGGGTTTGATTTGTGCTTATGATTTTTTTCCCTGTGAGTCATGTATTTGCAGCATGAGGAACAGCAAAACCTTCTTAGATCAGGAAGAGGACAGGGGCTAAACTGTGAGGCTGTTGATTCAAGACAATTTTGATATGATGATGCGCTGTTGAACACAATTTTTGTTTAAGAAAACAAGGCCTAAGAAAATGTATTTTTAAAAAATAATACCCAAGCACTTTCATGAGAGAAGCAATAAGTGCCCAAAGATAAAACAAGAACAAACATCTCTCTCATACACTTACAAGTATGTCAGAGTTCCAAAGGCAAACTGCTACACTGACCTTCCTCCAAAGACACACAGAATTATTTTCATTCCCACAGTGTAGTGATTAAAACCAAGATGAAGGCAGGATCTTTGAAACTACCTGTTATGCAAGCTAAGCATTCAAATCCCATTCTGCAGATCAGCTGCCATAGCTGGGGGAAGGAGGAACAAACTTCTGAGCCCTGAACCTTTCTCCAAAACAAGTAGCAGGAATCAGTGTCCACATGCCTGGGCCATCACTGAGTGCCCTTATTCACTGAACAGTAAAACCTACAGATGGAAACATTCAAGGTCAGGTTGGACAGGGCTCTGAGCAACCTGATCTAATTGAAAATGTCCCTGTGCATTGCAGTGGGTTTGGACTAGATGGTCCCTTTCAACCTGAACTACTCTATGCAGACCTCTAACTCTCCTCTTCGCATAGCCATGGTTGGATGTTTTCACTGATAATTTTCAACTACTCATTAATATTTAATCTGAAAGCTGTACAGCAACTTTTTTTTAGCATTTGATAGCTTGCAAAATAAGAGGTGAGTGTGCAAGAATGGCTGAGTGCCAAGAATTGCAAAGAGCTGGTGGGCAATACTCTTCATTATCTTTATTCTAACAGCCTAAGCAATCTCAGGAGGAGGTTATGGAAACCCTATGACCTGGTGAAGTGCATTTTCATGGCTTACAGGTATAAGAAAACTCTTGCTTCTATTTGTAGACTTGAGAGCAATCCATAATTAGCATTTGGGGAGGATCTGGGGATTGATCATGAAGTTTCAGGTCCTGAGAGTCTTGACAGAAAACATATGAAAAATTGTCACAATAGCTCTAGTTGGGGCTCAATATGCAGTATAGGCAGTCTAGTCCTAAGTAATTCCTGAAAAACAAGGAGCTTAGGTAATAAGGGGAGTGAAGAACAAAAGATACTTTTATAGGAAAGAGACTTTTCCCCAAACACAATGTGCCACCAGTGTGGCAATTCTGCCACAGCCAAGTCCTGCAACCTGAAAGTAATAGTCAAGGCAAACAAGACAAGCAAAGCCAAGTTAAGCAAAGCAAATGGAGCTGGCAGAGCTGCTGACAGAGGCAGGTGAGTCCCAACACTGTCAGCACAATGCTGTGCTGCAGTCCTGGCTTCCAGAGCAAGCACTAAGTTTGCACTAATTTTTACACTCTTTATTTTCTTTTCCTTCTCCTCACCTGGCTTGATAGTGCCCTGTCCAGAAGGAAGGGGAATTAATAAGGTGTCAGCTTTTCCAGACTCCTTTTTTGAGGCAGTCTAAACTGCAAAGCTCGGCCAAAGCCCTCCATTCCCCCCACCTCTCTCCCTGCCCAGCTGACCCAGCTTACAAAAGCAGAGATGCCTGCTTTCAGCCATTAGGCTGTTAAGAGCCCGGCACTAACACTATAAATATCCCATACTCAAACATTATCATTGAGCTCCCAGAGAAGAAACTACCTTGATTGAAGAATGGACTCATTAAGGGAGTGAAGTGACAGCTCCCTTTGCAGTTTCTAAATGCATCTGCTCTGATGGGATTAAAGATGCGTTTCCCACCGGGAGGAAAGAATGGCCTTAATGCCAGGTCTGCCTCTGGCTACATCATTAAGCAATAAGACATGACAGGCAGTACATTTTCAGGGGATGTTTTGCATACTTAGGTATGCAGTGTGGTGTGACGGTCACAGCAGAGCTATCTTAGTCCCCAAGAGCTGTGTCCATTGCTCTGGTACATGTTACACAGACCCCTCAGCCAGCCAAACTCTAGGTGTTTCCAATGCAATAATACTAGGAACCAATCAGAGACCACTTTTTGCAACCCAAATAATTTTTGGGTGCAGTTCACCCCTGCTGCCTAAAACCCAAATAATCAGGCTTTAGATCAAACACACAGAATTCTCTGCATCTATTGAAAAGGATTTGTGAGCAATCATCAGTTTAGAACTGCTAATAACAGTCCAAATCCTGGAGAATTCCCTAAGCAAGTGCCATGCCAAAATATTCACAGATTGATGCAGAGAACCAGCACTGATCCCACAGGTTTTTGACATGTCACTAAGCACAACTGTAGGAAATCAACCTGCATCCCCTTGTTCAAGAGTCTTTAAAAGGCTGGGAGATTGGTACACACATTGATGGGCACCTCAGCATCATCTACTGCCACCTTGATGTAGGTTTGCTCTCAGTTAACACCATTTCTGTTTAAGAGTTCCACTTATCATCACTAAAGCAAATAAAATGTTATTAGAGCTATTCACCCTCTACTACTGGATATATAGTGAAAAACATGATTTTTGTCCATCCAGGAAGTACAAGTGCCCTGCCTAGTCAGTGCAGAGGACAGCAAGCAACATCTACAACCAGGGAGTACCTACACTGACAAGACTAGGTTTGCCAGGTAGAGCAAGACTGATCTGATGACTGGCTTAAGGGCAATAAACCCTTAAGCTTAAAAACAATAGGGTAGTCTTGAAGCTCTCCAATCTTAAATGGTGGTGAAGAAATTAATGTAGCAGAGTCTACTTATTCCTGCTTCCTGTGTGTCAGTCCTTCATACACCAGGTCTTACAGCTCTCCTTTCCTCTGGACTCTGAATTGAAGTCACTACTGACTGCAGTTGCCTGACTGTACTCATAACCTATTGCTTATGCAAATAAATTTTTCAGAGCAGAAATTTTCCAAAAATCCCTCAAGCCAAACACCTTAAAGTGAAGATACTGAAAAATACCTTCAGATACTTTCCAAAAGCATATACTCTTTCTCCTTCAGACTGCTATGAATGCAAAATACACATTTCATATCTCCACAAACCAAAAAGCAAGTCTGTTCTATATGCAGTTTGGTTGTGTGGTTTATATGCACTATGTGAGCAATGTAGGAAAGAAGAAACGACACAAAAGAGACAGTCAATGTGGAAATTATTCTTTAGCTCACCAAAGGTTAATCATGTGATCAAACACCACACACTGAAAGAGCCAGGTGTTCACAGCTGCTAACATACTCTGACCACAGCAAATTTTCTCATCAAGCAAGGCCCCGTATTTCGAAGCAAGCTATGAAATAAGTAGGGGTTCTCTTACAAGCCTGAGAAAATTTTCTAAGTTGCTTAAATGAATTCATGTGGATGGGCTTAGGACTGGCCAGCCCAGCTCAAGTAGCAGTGGGCAGCTTTAGACTCATTTATTACAGGAAAAGACCACCTGCACTATCTGTGGGCTTAGTACTCCATTCCTGACAGAAGCTTAGCCAGAACACACAAAGGTTATTTCTCTGCTGTGTCTGAGATTCGTAAAGAAATTGTTTCCTATCAGTAAGATATCGCTTAATAGGGGAAAGAAAAACAAATATGACTCATTAGCCCTTTTTTGGATGGAGCAAAAAAAGGGGTTCAGACCATAAACATCACCTCTCACTGCTCTGCTCAAAAAGAAGATTTCACTCTAATGTTTTAGTCAAAAGGTTCCTGTTTCTACCTTCTCCCTGGAACAAACATTTCCATCCATGCAGCTGATGAACTCAAGTTACACCCTAGGAAGCTTCTTGTATGTTTTTATCAATTACCAAAGTTGGTCTTCAAGCTCTCAGCCTAAGCTGCTGCTGTAGTGCAGCCACGGCCTCACATTAAAGCATAAAAATTTAAACTCCTCATGTTTTGCAATATTTACAAATCTATGAAAGTAATGCAAGCAAATGGCAGTTGTCTGGGGCTGAGAAAAGCTGCTGAGCTGAGACTCTTTCTACTAGCAAATCTGTTCCCATCTTTTATTTACAGGAATTTAAGTGAGTTCATTAGTCATAGAACAATTCATATTTCAAGACAGGTGAGAGCCACACAAATGTACCATACTCAGTATCTCCCCAAATGCTCCCAAGTTTTTGTAGGAAATGCAGATGCTGAAACTTTTCAGGCTAAAAAGCCCCGGTGAAGAAACCCAGCAAGTGACTCTGCTGCAGAGGGTCCCACCCAGGCTGTGCTACACAAACATCTGCCAAGTGTCCTCTCTGTTCCCAGAGAGATACAGCCTGGCATGGAAACCATTTTGATAAATTCATATCTCTCCAACTTTTTCAAGCCTACAGAATTATCTTTCACCTTTAACTTGAGGTAGACTTTTAAAAAGCTGTTTGAATTCTGTACCACCCAAATCTTTTCTACACGTTTGCTGTAATGGTCCTAGAAACAGAAGAGCCACGTTGCAAGAATATTCCAGTTTCTTTTATTCACAAGTAGCTTTGTTACAGGTTCCTCTGGCAAGAAATACCAGTAATATACCTCTACCCTTGAAAATATTCAAAGTCACACTAGATGGGTCTCTGAGGAACCTGATCTAGTGGGAGGAGTCCCTGCTCATTGCAGTGAGTTTGGACTAGATGATCCTTAAAGGTCCCTTCCAACCCAAATTATTCTATGATTCGATGCTGGGACAGATTCTCTACCACCAAATGGAAAAGGGATTTCCTTGGTAGCCACCACAACCCATTTCAATATCATGTTTTTTGTAAATATGTTCCTTTAGGAACCAGGCAATGAAAAGAACCTGACTCACCCTACAGGCAAACTACATTCCTGCAAATTGCCTTACTTGTCTGGATGCCAGTCTGCTGTTAGATAAGATGAAGCACCCTTGGGAACAGAGTATTGATGAAGAGAACTGCCTAAGGAGCTAGATAAGTGTGTATTTACCAATAACATATGATTACTCTACAATGAGAATGCTTTTGTCTGAGGATCTTCTGTAACAGCTGAGAAACATTCAAAGCTTTCCAATTACAGAAAGCAGGGGGATCCATAGCATTTGAAATGGACCATTTTTAACAAGAACATTTGTAAGTACAGGATATATAGACAGGGCAGATGATGGAAACTCAGGAAACCTCCTTAACTTCAGTTGACTTTAGCCTTCTTTCTAGAGTTACAAAGGCGACTCTTTTTCCTTCTTGTCCTCTATAGCCTTTCTCTTGAGAACTCTTCAGAAGTGTCTTGAGAGCCTAACACACAGTCTATACAGCTCATAGCACAGTGAGCCTTGTTCTTAATTCACCCATAGATGTTACTGGAAGAAAACAAAATATAGCATCCTCATTAACATATGAGTTATTCCTGGAAGGCTCAAGTATTTTCCCATCAAGCTAGGACTGTTTTGGTTTAAAAGGTTTCAGCAATGTTCTTCTGCCAGCTTTTCGCCGGCCCAGTCATAATTTATTGAGACTGCAAATTTACTTTAATCACTGTTCCTTCCCCTCATCTCCTCTTTATTATGGGGTTTCAGAATAACCATAAATTTAATTTATTCTTGTTTAAAGGCTTAATGCTGTTCTCTACTTTCCTGGCATCAGAAATCCAGGTAAGCACAGTCAGCCTTTGGGAAACCATCTGAGATGGACACAACTCTCTTGGGTCATCCTGAAAGGTGTAAAGAACAGTGCAGGCATGTTACCTCCATAGCATAGTATTTGCCCTCAGTGTGTAGCCTTCCTATCCTTGGCATGTTAACCTGAACAGATGCCAAGCACTGCCTCTGGATATAACTTTCAAAAATATTACCTTTTTTATCAAGGAGATGCCTTGAAAGCCCTGTGATACAGAACACAGCTGCCTGAAGCCTTCCCCTACCCTCAGATAAAGATCAGTCTTGCAACACAGTGCACACAGGCCACAGGCCTGTTCAGAGTCCCATAACAGGACTTGGAAAGCAGTATTGTACAAGAGGAAATAGCAGGCTTACTCTAAGGATATCCAGCAGTTGTGAATACAGCAGCAGCCTGAAAGTCTGGTGAAGTGCTGCCATTGTTGCCTGTCTCAGTGCTACTGGAGACCTTCTGCCAAACCCCAGTCTAGCTGGCTTAGCAGGATGTAAGCATACATCCAAGCACACAGCTGTTTGTGACTGTCACTAGCACTGCAGCAGGGAGGCCTCAGACTCCAAATCAGGCTGGAAATTTCAGAAGATGGGACTATTTGAGACCTGTAATATATCTGGACTTTGCTAGAAGACAGCATTTGTCCTTCTCTCCTGTGTGTGCTGGTCGACTTCCATGTGAAGGTCTCATTCTATCTTTGGATTTTCTGTGTTCCAGAAAATTCATGATTTCTGGAGCTGGAGCTGGTCTGGAGCTCAGCTGTCTCCATCCAAGCCAGGATGACAGAAACCACATAAAGAAGAGTTCTGGTCAGTGCCACTGTGGTTGAAAACACACACAGAGCCAAAGCCTGGCACTCACAACAAGTCTGAAATGTAGAAGACTTGGCAAATCTGGGCTTGAAAACAATCACGGTTAATTAAATGGGGACACATCCCTGAGCCAAATACTAAGGTGGGGAGACATTTCTGTTGGATGTCTTATCCCTTTCTGCATCCAAAATGTTTCCCCTTTATTATTGTTTGTAAAAGAAAAAAAATATCATCCCTTTTCTCTCAGTTTACCATTAATTCTTCAATTTGTTTACAAGGCAGCAAGTGAAAACTTTCTATGAGGAGCTAAAATGCTTACAGATCATTCTGAGTTCAAAGGATGTGTCATGGAAATACATTGGGGAGAATTACTATTTCTCATCAGTGGGATAATTGCAGGCAATTCATCTGAAGGTTAGAATACAATATTTGGAAGAAGTTATTGCTTCTACATTTCTTTATAGTCTGACATGAAAGATCTGAAACTTCTTCTGCATGTGACTCAAATATGAATAAAACTCATAACAAAACATAATAGAGGAAAATGAAAAATTCCTGGCTGATAGAGGCATCTACACTGTGGTTAAATTATATTTCCATTTTCAGCTCGTTTGTTTGTTCCTCCAGACAGCTGCTGACCATGTTCTTGGCGATCTTAACTTTGTTGAGGACCCCTTGACTTTGCTGACTTATTCATGTGCCAGGGAGACTTTTAAATAAATAAGGCATTGCTATTGGCCAATAATAAAAAACCAGAAGATACAAGCAATATCTACAAATTGCTGAGAGTACATACGGAGCTGTATTCTCCATCCGTGGGGTAGATGATTAATCTACAGAGCTATAGGCTTTGACTGCTTAAACCAAGGGTCCTGGACTGCTTAAACCAAGTTTGCCAGAAACTCTCACAATGTAGTATGGAAGTTCCTACAGTGACTGAGCCAAAAGTAGCATAAGAAGATTGTTGTTTTGCCAAACTCATTATAACAAAGGATCACAAACTGAACTTACCTGGAAAGAAAAGTAAGACAGTATTTCCTTCTCATGTCCTGAGCTCATCCCTTACAGTCATCTAAAAGTCCCTTGCTGGAATCCACTAAAAACAATTCTGTCACTCATATGAGCTTTCTGTCCTTCCCACTTCTAGAACATGTAAGAGATCTCTTCATCTTAAACCCCAGAGGTGTTTCTTTGCTCAGACCTGACCTCTGAGCACAAAAGTCCCCTTGGAGTTCACCATGTCTAGGAGTCAAAATGCCAGACCATCCAGAAGAACTCTATGCCACTGTCTCGTGTCATGCTAAATCTGGGGTGCAAAGAACTGTCAGTCATCTCAGAAATGCTGACCAAGAATTCAGAGATCTCAAGAAATGCATGTCCAACACAAGTGTATTGGAATAGATTGAAGCAATCTGACATCCTCCCAGATCTGTACTCCTCAGCATTTATTGCTCATAATTGGTGCAGATTCTTGCCTTCAGCAATTTCTCACCCAAGCAACACAACTAAAGTTACTAACCATGCTGTGGGAGCACAGCACAGCCTTGGGCACTAAATGCTTCCCAAGAACATTCCCTGGCAGATGGCATAAATTTAGTGAGCTGTGGATGGGAAAGGGAATCCCCAGGAGATGCAGTGACAGCAGAGACACTGCAAAGGAGATATTATTTCTGAGAATTCATTTCCATACAGCTCTCAACTTTTCTCCACATAATATTTGGGACTTCAGCATCTTTAATGAATCACAGTTGTCTGAGATAGGGATGAGGAAGAGAGGAATAAACAGCATTTACTAATCTTGAAGGGAGATCACTGAGACACCAAGGGCCTGTCTCTAAGATGTGAGGTGTGAGATGCTGGCTCTGTGTCAGCATCTAGATGCACCAGCACAATTGTATTAGCAGTAACAAGGAAATGCCCCAACTTCTGCTGCCTCCAGGCCTCTGTTGTCTCCTTGCTCACCTCCAAGCTCCGCAACAGAGATGTACCAGCTGTCTCGGAGCTCCCCTGGGCTCTGCACACTGTGCTGCTCCAAGGGCTGAGAGACCTCCAGTAATTGTCATACAGTACTTCTCACGTACATCATCACACCGCAGGATCATAGCCATGGAAGAAAAAAGTTTTCTGGGCCCAGGAAACAACAGCTGGATTACATCAAACAAGCCAGCTATGTTTAAAAGTTGTTTGCTGTTCCATATCTCAAAGCCACCTTCTCGTGTCTCCATGCATGTGGGCACAAAAGGCCCCAGGACCTGCTGGGGTCACCTGGTGGACCAGCTTGGAGATCTTCAGAGCACAAACACACGTAAGGTTATTGCATAACATACCTGGTCATGTGTGACAAAGCAGGAGACAAACTAATAGAAAACAATACAGTCCTCAGGATTAAGAGAAGGAATCCTTTCCCATGTCAGAAATGTTCACGTCTTGGTTACCAGACCACTTGGGTGAGTCATGTCTTTCAGGAGTTTTTCACCTTAACCAAACACTTAAGCATCCCACAGCACCAGTAACCACATCCAAAGTGAAACTCAGATAAATTACCAAAAAAGTGCTGACATTAGAAGTGATACACTGCAGTGAGTCAGTCAATTAGCAACCTCTGGGCAATGTTTAGGAGCCAGAGAAGGGCTGTCCTGTCTGGTAAGTGACTCACAAAATGAAAGAACGTATCACAGTAGTGATCAATCACAAAGGTGAATAAGCAGCAGCAGGTTTGTCCAGAGGCTCAGTAACATAGGCAGCTACACATCAATATGATCCATGCTTCTACTTCTTTCCACTTATTTAAATGAGCACTACTGAGTATAAGCTGATTGTATCATGCAGTGTCTTATCTAAAGGATGGAGATCAAAGAGCACCAGAGAGAGAGGTTTTCAGACACTCACATAACTTCACTATTGCCAAAACCCCTATTGCAACAGTTGTCTGACTCCAGATATGCTTGACAAGATCACAGGAAAGGAACTGCACAAATTCTACCTGAAGAGAGACTTGGATCTACTGGGAAAACCAAACAAATTTAATTTCAATTCAAGATAGCATTTTTAACTGTCTTTTCTACAGATAAAGCCTGTCCTTTCTCCTGCCCCTGGATGCTCAATCCTATCATAGAATTATGGAATGTTTTGGATTGGAAGGGACCTTAAAGACCATCTGGGTCCAACATGCTCTGCCATGGGCAGGAACACCTTCTGCTAGACCAGGCTGGTCAAGGCCTGATACAATCTGGCCTTGAGCACTTCCAGAGATGGAACATCCACAGCTTTAGGCAACTTGTTGCAGTGCCTCACCACCCTCATAGTCAAGAACTTCTACTTAATATCTAATCTAAATCCACCCATCACCTTCAGTTTAAAACCATTACTCCTTGCCCTATCAATACATCTGTGTCAAAAGTACATCTCCATCTCTTTTGTAGCCCCTTTCTTAGATACTGGAAGGTGCTCTCAGGTCCCCTCTGAGCCTTCTCTTCTCTAGTCTGGACAACCCCAATTCTCTTATCCTGTCTTCACAGAAGAGGTGTATCAGCCCCTGAGCACTTTTATGGCCTCCCCTGCACTCACTCCAACAGGTTCATGTCCTGAAATAGGGGGCAACACATTACAGGGAGGATGTCAGAAAAAGACAATCTTACAGGGGATGAAAAGAAAGGCTTGGGGCTTTTCCTTTCTCCCCCTACAGCACAGTCCTGAATCCCACTCCCTCTACATCCACAGGCATTATAAAATACAAGGGGGGCAGCTGAGATGGTAAAGTCCATCTCCTTCTAGCCTTTGCCCTTAGTGAGTGACAACCTGTCCCTGGTACCTCTGACTCAAGAGCTGAGCAGCAAGCTGAACTTCAGAACAGCATAACCAGAGTGAACAGGGAAAGTAGTAGAGGTTTCTTACTTAAAAAGATAAAGCTGTCACACACCCTCCCACACTGTAGTTTTCTCAGTGGTCCTGAAAGCTGAGGACAGCTGGTAACTCCTTGGGAAGGAGCTGGGTTTGCACAGCACCACACAGGAATTCACCAGGCAGACAGGAAGTTCATGCTACTAAGGCACCCTCCAGACAAGCTAAAAAATCATCTTCTTTGTCTCATTCTGAAGAGCAGAAAGGTTTTAAGGATCACATAACAAAGCTGGAAAGGAGAAGGGGTCTGGGCAGGTGAGCAGTGCTGTGAGCAGATGCAAGTTCCCTCCATGGTGCTCATATACTACATGTGTTTGATGGCTCCATGCAGACTTATCCGCAGAACACATATGGAGTCAATGTAACACTACCAATCTCTGCTCTCTTTATAAAGTATTCCATACTATAGGCAAGCAAATTTGAAAAAACCTAAAATGCAGAATGCAGAGCCAAGTTCTTTAGTGTTACAGGTTTGACTCTACAACCTTAGCACCTTTATTTCCACCTTTTAAGACATGCAAATACAGATAAAAATACTCTAATGATGCTGATAAAGCCTTTACAGTGCTGTATCTGGGATGATCACATTATTCATAGGTTAGCAAGCCCTACATGAATAGTGCAGCTCATTTGGTTGATTTTTTATTCAACTTTCATACAGTGGTAAATAATGGCACAGCATGTCATAAGCCCTCTAGAATTCTATTTTAATGTCTTCCCCAAATATTTCTAACTTAGCATTACAACAGTTGCTTTCAACTCCAGAGACAAGTTCTTTGGAATGCATGAAGGCAGATGAGAAGAATTCAGGAACAGCCTCAAGATAAACTAAGAAGCAAGAAAAATCCTTTTTCACACTTAAAGACTTGGTATTCACTCAGAATTTCCCAGGATAATGATGTTTTCCTGCCTTCAACAGCACACAAGGGCCAGATCCACCTGCAGAGACGGTACAATCCAAACCAGCTGATGTTGCAATCTGGTGTTCTGGGGGAGACATCTCAAGGTCTCTTTTCCACTCCCCTGTCCCCATCCTGTAAATCCATTCTGATGGGAAGGCACAAGCGAAGGGCTTATTAAGATTTTATTATCAATACTAGAAGCAAGTGAGAGTCTCAAAATCCCATCGTTTAGTTATTAATGCAGACGTATTTTCACGTACAGCAGTGGATTAGCTTGGAAGTTAGCCCAAGCTCTTCCATTCCACATCAGTGCCTTCAACCTATTTATTGGACAGGAGAAACCCTAACTACTCTCCTTTATGCAGACAAACTCTCACTTTGATAGATTTCTGAGCTAACTTTAAAGAGTTGCACAGAAGACTGCTCCAAGTGAGGCTTCCTATCTATCTCAAGAGCAGTGCCCGTTATGTGCTCCAGACACCATCCCACACAAAGATGCAGGCAAAAAACTGAATTCCAAAACAGCTGCCATGACCTAGTTTTATGTCAACTTTCAAGAAACCCCAACAAGTGTGTTTTTACATTTTTATTCAATTCAGAGAAATCCAACACTTCCTTTCTAACCCAAGTTCAGAGGCCAAGGCAATCTGGGGTTACAGCCCCACCCTAGAGTCTACTACAATAAAGTCTATTATATAGTCTAATAGTCTATTATATAGCCTATATATAGTCTAATATATACTATTAAATGAGGATCTGAGTTCAAAATACATTGGCTTTAGTGCAGTCTTTCCTTTGGTTGAGTGCAGAAGGAATCATGCTTCTAACACAGCTCTCCTAGGCCCATTCTGCTCAAACCCACATTACATTCAGCCTTTGGAAAAATCCAGTTCTCTTCTAACTTTTCTCAATGTAATAGAATCAAGCCCCAGGGATTTTTAGCAGATCATGCCTGAAGACCACCTGTGTCGGATCAGGATCTCCAGAGTTAAACTATTCCAACTGTGTTTTGTCCATTCTTATGTAGTACCACCATGTCAATTATTCTGCATAACAAACACAAGTGCACTATTCAGTCAATTATTTCAGGACAATAGGCAGGTTAACAGAAAGTAAGCAGATTATCCTCAGATAGGAAGAGTTGCACTGTATTCTTTTTTTTTTTTTGGCAAAACTAATGCTCTGTGGAGTAATGAAGCACTCCCTTCTGGGTCTCTCTACTAGGAACAAGATCATTTGCATCCCATACACTATTAGTCTGAGCAGCAACAATCCCAAAAGAAGTCAAAGGGAGTATAATACTTGTGAAACAGCAGTCAGACCTGTAATGTATCAATTGCTCATTCAGCATGAGACGAAAGTATTTGAGTTTTAATGCTTTGGTTATGTTAATTCTGCCTTCAAAAGATTCTTGAGCTACAGGGAAGAACACAGGATACTCACATAATTCTGTAGCTTGAAGCTTTTAATTTCTAACTTAACACTGGCAACATAATCACCAAAATGCAGTGCCACATCAAAAAAAGAAAGTAGTTTGGAGAAAACCATTTCCAGAAAATTTTAGTGAACTTCACACAAATAAATTCATTTTATAGGAACAGCTTTGATTAAGTAATTTTTTTGTTTAGCCAGTCCCAAATATCCCAAGTTTACACATCCACTTAAACAACCACTTCAGTCCTTATAGCCTCATACCTCTGATCTAACAAGAACATTTTATAATTGCTTTTCCTTTTATAAAGAATTAAATAGAGGAAATAAGCATCAAAGTCTGAAGACTAGGCTGAGTGTCTTTTAGCAGTTCTATAGGAGTGTTAAATACAGAGAGGACTGTGAGTTTGTGCATCTCAAAAACAACCTACCTGTTAAAAAGCCCTCATTAGCTTGGCCACAGACCTTTCAGGGTTTCCACCAAATTCTGAATTGTTCCTCTGTCCATGTTCATTAGTTAGAATGAGATCTCTGAGTCAGCTAAGAAAGAAAAAAAAAAAAGAAATGTGAGTTTCAGCTTTCTGCAAATCTGATTGTTGAACATTTTCAGCTGATTGCATTATCCCCTGGCCTAAGCCGACTAATTGCTTTGGTTCAATTGAACGATAATTGGATTGTTCCCTGTAGTTGTGGTTCAATGCCACAGCATTGTGCTATCGATAATACAGTAAAAGCCTATTAAATCCATGCCCTTGTTGTGAAGAATGGCACCTTTAAAATAGATATCTGCCTGTATTGTGCATATTAGTTCTAATTTTCTTCTTACTTAAGTCTTTGTAAGGGCATGAGAAATATATTGCAAGCTGCAGCAGCAAAAGAGCAGAAACTGTGCCTGAGTTTCCTTCCAGGCAATAATTTCAGAAGACTCTTTTCTGAGGTTTATCTACCAAAGAGTTTCAAAATCGTATTTTAGATCCTTTGCCTGGAAAGCCTGTATTTAAGGAACTGAACCCCCAAATTTTTCCAGTTTCCTGAGATAACAGTCAAAATTACAAGCCAGGCAGATCTCCACAGCTTTAACTCCAGCTCTCTCTTTGATGTTTATCAAGACGGTGGGTTTCCCTGGGCGCTCTGCAGCATGTAGGGCACAACCAGAGGGTAAACTATGCAGGTGAACATTGCTAATGGAGACCTTTCTGTAACAATGGAGGAGAAAATGACTCTCAAATGATGCTGGTTCCAGCAGTTGCAGAGCCCAGGTGCTCTGCTGAGCACTGTTCTCACCAGGGTGTGGTAAGCAGGACGGCTTTCTGCTCACCTGGGTGAAGGTGAAGGACCCCTTGAGAAGATGAGTTGTAGCTCAGATTGGAGAGTCACAAGGCTGGGTGGGATTTCACAGCCCACATTCAGCAGAAAAGCCACTTGTGGACCTTCTACCGTTCACCCACAGGCAGCTTCTCTTTATCAAAATGCTAAAACACCTGTTTAGCTCACAGCTGTACTTGGTCCTGACAAGGCAATATTAATTCTGGCAAAAGAGTTCCCAAATAGAGGTAATTTGAATCAGAGTTCCCTATAAGTCCAGAGGTGGCCTGGGACAGCCTTTGCCATGAAGTTTAACATTAATTAACCTCAAAAAAGTCTCTAATGTTTTATCATTTTAGGAATCATCTCAAGGTAAACGTGCCTGCATTCATATTACGGCTGAGAAGAGTTTGCCTCTGTACTAAATGAGAACTTAGACCCTCCTGCACCACCTGAGATGAAAACTACATCCTCTCTGAATTTCTTTTGCCTCCTGTTAGCATGCTGTGGCACAGCTATGCTTAGATCTAGACCTGTTCCAAGAGCAGGGACTGAAGAGCTCTAAAACCCCTGCATGAGGTGAATAATTAGATGATTATTCACACACAGAGCTTAATCCCAAACCCAGGGAAACCTGTGGGAGTTCACTGACTAACGACCTGCAAGTTGCTACCCAGAGACTCCCCAAAGATTAATTATGTGCCAGATCTACTCAGATTATAGGCCTGATTTGCAGCACCTCTTGGTATTAAGCTTGCCCAACTCTTTTTATTTTTTTTTAGTTTAACATTAAATGTTTGTGCTGAAGTGTTCATATTGTTGCTTCAGGGAGCACTTTTGGAGAACATTCAAAGCCAAACAGCTTAGTGGCTTCTAAGGAGAAAAAAAAAAAGAAAACAACATAAAAGTATTGGTTTGGTCCTTGGTGCCAGACCTGGTGAGAGAGGAAGGGATTTTTAGGCTTTTATTTGGAAACCTCTAGCGCACCTATGCTGTGGGATGTCAGCAAGGAGAAAGGTGCTAGCAGTCACAAACAGCCTGTTCTTTCCTTCACCATGTGAAGATCCACACTTTTGTTTTTTAGTGTTTCAGCTCCTAAAGTACCCAAGGACCCTGTTCTCAGCTCCCATGGAAGGTGATACTTTCCCTGCCACTTCGAATGGACATCACTGTGAGCAGTTCCAGGTCTGAATGGGAGTGATGGACCTATTCATAACATCTCCTGTCGGGTCTTGCCGTGCTGGAGGAAAAGGACACACTTCAGCCTCCTTCAAATGTAGGTGGCAAAAGGTGGGTAGGAAAAAGTGAGGGATTAACATGCAAAGTTACAGACAGGGATATAAACTTGTTAGGAAATAGGAAGACTGAATCCAGGAGGCAGAGAATATGAGGACTAAACTGGAGAGAGAAGTGGGAGGTCAGGTGGGGATATGAGGGAATTTACACTTGACTTCTTTAATACAAGAACCCAGAAAACTAAACATCTCTCACTATTTTACTATATATGAATGTGCAAAAGAATTAACTTCAGTGTCTGCCTTGTGGTTCTGTGTTCCAAACTCTCTACTCCAAAAGTCTTACCATGTCAGCTGCTCTCCCCATGCACCTGCAGAAGAAGAGGGAGAGTCTTCAACAAAAGACAGACAAGCAGATGGTTTGTGCTTGTATCCATGACCCACTTCAGTACTCTCCTTCTGCCTGTATGGTGTGTCAGAAAAGGAGGTAAAGTTACTTATGAAGGCCAAGGTAACCCATCAGGGCAATGACACCTGGTGTCACACAGATGTGGGAGGAAAGATGAGGGGAGATGGCCTGGAGCAGTGAGCCTCCTCTACACAAGTTAGGTTCTGGGTGTATAAACCACTGGAAGTGTTTTCATATGAGAATTTCTGGTGGAGTTTAACTCCCTGACTAGCCCTGACTGGGTCAACAAACCAGAAGCAGGATCAAGGCAATTGCTTGTTTGTACCAGGTATTTGGCCATGGCAGAATGGGTCCATGGCTTCAGCCTGTGCTTGGCTTGGGTCCACCAGCTGGTCCATAAAATACTTGCAAAGGGAGGACAGTCCAAGCTGTTACAGTGATCCATTGGGTTGTAACTTTCCAGTGAAGGTTGCCATGAGACCCTTTGAAAGTTAAGATAGGATCTGTAGAACAGAGACTGCTTCATTGATTACAGGCTGTGTGGCAGTCATTTATCACTTAGAAGTTACCAGTCTGCAGTAGGGAGCAGTTTGGAAAGCCAGACACAGATGTCAGGGATTTCCCTAATAACAGGGTTACTCATCAAAACAGCACAAAGGAACTGAGCTTTCTTCTCTCAGGCAGGGAAAAAAAATAGTGACAAGAAGGTAGTGAGCATGCATAGATGCAAAACTGGGACTTTGTCAAAGATGCTCTTTCCAGTTTCCATGGGATTTTTCTGGACCTCTGCTTGCACTGTTTAACCACAGCATCCACCTCTGCAGAGCTAAGGAAGGCAAGGGGAGGACATCCAATAGACTGACCCGCTCCTATTCCCAAATAAGTCACCAGCCGTCTGCAGCGCAAGGCAGAGATAAAGGTGTTCCTGTGGAACACCACTTAGTCTGTGATCAGAATTCCTTCAGCTATACAGGATGGTCATATTGAGTCTACATCCTGCCACCAGGTCCAGAAGGCTCAAGCCAAAGTACTGATATCAGTACACAGAGCTGTAGTTATTCCTGCAGTTTACATCAGATGCAACAGGCAAATACAAAGACCCTTAAGTACTTTGCTCTTTAGCCTAAATTGTTCACAAAGCCCTTCGCTCAGGAAGGACTGTTTTGCAGAAATATGCTGCAGCATTACTCACTCAAGTGTTTTACATTTCCTGATGTTATTTTTCAGATTCTGTCCAAGGCAGGTCACAGGACTGGGCTGAGCCCTCACCCAGCAATAGGCACTGAGTCCTGCATGGGCTTCAAGTCCACAAATTAGAAACTGGCTTGAGGGGAAAGTGACTTTATTAGATTGTCTTACTGATGATCTTCCTCGACTTCAAAGCTCACATCTGTCTCGTGAGGTGAGGACGGTTTCTAACTTTAGTTGACCCAAATTACTTCCAGCCCTCCTCTGCAGCACACAGCAACACTGAGCCCTCGTATCGTGCCTTTGATCACTGCATCTCCAAAATACACTGGTCTGTGTGTCTCTGCAAAGACAGATTTACAGGCAAAGGCATTTAGGTGAAGCCCATTGGTGATTCAGTTGCCCTTAACAACATGATTCTCTCTTTTGGAGAGGCAGCAGGGAGGACCTGAGCACAAAACACGCTTTACCTGCAAGGTCCTGAGCTTTTGTTCACTGTTATTGCATCTCAGGGCAGTTCCTCACCTAAGGGGAAGAGCCATGCTCTGGTTGTCCATAAGGTGGTCCTGCAGGTTGCAGAAACAAGTTTTCTTGAAGTCTTAAGTTAGTAAAAAGCAATGCAATGACCTATACCTGCCTCAGTCCTAGATTAACTTTTAAATTCATCAAGGATGGGAGACTGGGACATTCTTCCTTTTCATCCTGAAATCTTTCCCATTCCTCCTTGTCTCAATCCCCTCAACAAACACACACACTCTGTAAATGCTGAATTAACATGAAATTACACATGAAAAAGATGCTTAGAATTAGAGAATTTATGTCAGTATTTTTATTACTCATGTTTTTCTCTCCAATTAGTTTCTAGTGCATTCTGCAGTTGTATTCCTCCTGGGCAGAGTGATTAGAGTTTTGTCCATCAGTACTGGGAAGATTTTTGGTCATCCTCTATACTTATAACTTGGCTTGTTTAGCTGCAATGGTAGGAAAACAGCTAAAATTCTCAGGGTTATTTGTGACACTCACTTCTGTTACTGCAAAGAAAAATCAAACTCAAGCAAAAAAACCCACAGCATCTCAGAAAAGGGCAAGGCCGTTTTTAAACACCACGAATTAGCAGAACATAGCAAAACTCAGGCTTTTGCCTATTCATAGATGTGACCCTTCTAAAAAGTGAGAAAAGGAGAAGAGAATATTTGTTTTTTAAAAAAGGTTGAAACTCTTCAACAGCAGGATATTATGTACCTGCTATTAAACTCCATCTGACACGAACCATGCAGGCAAGTGATAAACCAAGACAACTTTTTTTTTTTTGGTGGGGGGGCTGAGGGGGGAGGTAGGGAGGGGAAGTGAACAAGTGGGGCAAAGACTGATTTTAGCAAAAGATGTAGAAGAAAAATTTGTTTGAACTGTTCCTGCACATCTTTTCATCATGCACTTGCAGTTTTTTAAACCATTTTAAACCAGGGTGATAAATGTGTTAAATAGGTCACTCTCTGTGTCCAGCACAGAGATAAGAGGCTGTTTATGACTCTAACTGCAGAACTTTGGCTTTTGAGCTCATCTGGTAACTGCTTACATGGCAGGTCCCCAGTGCTTGCCCAGAAGGCAAATGTTACAGTCAGAAAAAATAAATAAATCTGACTGCTCTCATGTTTAGTCTTGTTCCAGCACACCAATACTTCTATATATGGCAGCCCTGGAGCTCTGATGCACAGACATCACAGAGGAGCACATGATGAGTTGAAAAAGTAGTCCAAAAAAGTTAAAGCATTAGGCAAGAAGGAAAATTGGATGGTTTTGCATGAATAAGATGAGAGAAAATAGATGACACGTCTGCCAAAGAGGACTTGGGTCCTGCAGCTGCTCCAAGAAGTGACATGCAGTGACACTGTTTATTTGATTTAAAAAGGAGAAGCTACAGGAGGGGTCTGAAGGAGAGAGACATCCAAGAGACACATGAAGCAACATCAGCATTGATGCAGCACTGCCTAGGCCATGACAAAAATGAAGACAAAAGCTGCGTGACACAGAGCAAGGGTGTATATTGGGGTAGGCACAGCCTCGGTATCCACGAAGGGGAATATTCTGCCCAGTGCATGTGACGGAGATGCTGGCAGAGTGCAAATGTGTTAAATGGGTCACTCTCTGTGCTCGGCACAGAGATAAGAGGTTGATTAGGACTCCAAGTGCAGAACTTTGGAACCCAGAGCCACATTTCAAAAGGCTTTACTATTCAGCATAAGTGCTTTTACATCCCATTTGGATTACTTCTATCTCTCAATTGTACTAAAGTCTCCCAAAAACTGTCACTGAAACCTGCAGAGAGAGGATTATAAAAAGTCTCTGCTTTCTCTCCCCTTGTGCCTCCTAGAGGCCCAGTTTAAAACAAGAGCCCTGAATCCAGTTCTGGTCATGAAGAATCCATGACTCTCAAGGCTTTATAAACCTCCAAGACTTGTTGTAGTTGGTATCCTTTTGTAGTAAAACATCTGTGGACTACTCTGCACCTTGTTTGCCAGTCAAGAGAAGGGATTAATCACCTTTCTGGCTGCACAGAAATTAGCTAAGCCACTACCTGACTCTTGTGTGGGCCAGTTGTACCCAGGGGAAGAAAGGAATCCAGGAAGTTGTGTTGTAACAAAGCTCTAAAAGCAATATGGTCTCTGGTCCAGAAATACCTCGTTTAACAAATAAACTCTGTCAGAGGTGAGGGAGTTATCAGGGAGCATGGGCAGAAGTGCTTCAGATACTGCAACTGAAAAGTTTCAGCTGATGCCTGAAATAAGCTTGTGAGATCTGTTTCAGTGAAGCAGGAAACCAAAGGATATGGTGACTATGCAGGAACAAGGAATTAGAGCCATAAATCCTCTCGTCACATGCAGCCCTCCCTGACATAAAAATATTACGAAAAATATCCAAAAGTAAGGCCTGTGGGTGGTGAATGCTGTTCTGGGTCTTCATATTTCTGCTGCTCCTCTGCCCTTTTGTTCCTGCTTTTGGGCACAGCAAAAGAAGTGTGGAAACAAATCAAGCATCAGTCGTACTCAGGAGGAGCAAAATCTCAGACAGCAGCTAATGGGAAGCAGAACATATGTTTACTGTCATCTTCCTCCCCACATTTGAAAAGCCATCTTACATCCAAGGGGGAGAAAAATTCTTTTGCAATTCCCTTGGAAGTGAGGAGAGCACCTCATCAGCCGGCTGCTGGCTCAGCTCTCAGCAGTGGCTGATTTTCCTTCATCTGTGCCACCCTCCCCAGCGCTCTGATGGAGCCTGTGATTAATTCAGCTCTTTACTCGAGTTTAATGCTGTTCCACAGTCATTTTGTGGAAGTCATTTCTCTCCTGTGGCAGAAAGCATGACATTTTCATGCGCGTCTGTGGGTTGTTGTTTTAGATTGATGGCTCGTAGTGCTGTCACTTGCAGAAACATCCCTTCCACAATCCACATCCTGCCACCGGGCAAGGGATGGCTCAGTCCCCTGCTCACAGCAGGGCCCAGAGCCCGTCAGAGGGATGGGACTGACCCAGACTGGTGTGGGGCAGCACAGCCTCCTGAACCCGGACCACATAAACCAGAGCATGGTTTACAAACACAAACCAACCCGCACATTGCTGCCTGGGGAGAGAGTAGGTGAGGGGAAGGAGGAATAAATAGAAGAAGTAACAATTTTTGCTTCTGATACTCTCATTTAAGCACAGAGGCTGCTATATAATTTCTACATTCCACAATCAAACCTTATCAATAACCCTCAATTTATCCCAGGGGTGACCTCTCCTACCCAATTTCAGTGTGTGCATCTGGGTCATTTGCACAGCCAGCTTATTGGGAGACCATAAGGTTGTTCATATCTGGAACTGGACCCAACTGGAATTCCTTACAGGCTGTAGGACAGGGAGGATTAAAACTAGACCATGCACAAACTATGAGCAAATAACAAATTGCAGTTCTGGGGCTCCTGTGTATAACACAGCACTAGACACATATAAAGATAGGAGCAGTTTCATGTTCTCTATGCCTTCACCAAAAGTGTAATAAACAGATTGTGTAGGTTCCTACCACTTGATTCTCTGCTTTGTTTCATTTTTTCCCCCAAAATTTCACTTTGCCCTAAGCTGAAGTCATCTGTGGAATTAATTACCTCGGGTCTGACGACAGCACTGAAAAACAGAAGTGTGCAGTCCTAAAGGGCTTCAAAAGGAGGCAAATATTAAATGAATTTTAAAAATAACATCAAACTTCACATATTCAGATGGGGGTCACTGTCACATACAAGCCACTGCAGATAAGAACTTACTCCCATAAATGACAGGCACCAATCTTTCCCAAATGTAACCCATTCATGTTTTCTTCTGTCTGGTCCAAAGACAATGAAGGTTTCAGTTTTCAGATGAGTAGTTTTTAGTTTGTTTTCTGGGTACTATCAGCTGCTGGATAGTCCCATTTAGCAGCTTCACAGCACTGCCATGGGCATTTCTATGTGAGATCAGAGCAGAAAGTACAAGGACTATTTAGCATCATCAAAATTAAACAAACTTGCACACCTGGAAATTTATCTCCAGTAATAATTTCAGCTGGGATATGAACAACAGGGTCATTGGGTCAACTTTTTACTGTTCAAGGTAGATTTCATGGCATGACTTTCCGACAAAGTTTTCTTTACTACAGGCTGAGATTAGACAGGTACTCAGAAGTTTCCCAGAAAGAGCAAGAATAGAGAATTAAAAGAACAAAACCCAAACACTTTGAGCTGACAAATTAATGAGAGTGTGAGACAAAGAAAAACAATGTTTAATGAGTTGTTATGGAACACTATTTTCCCAAACATTCATAGCCATAGGATAATCATGACATGTCATAGCCAACACTTGTTATGAATGTTTCACTTCAGCTGCTCTCCAGAAAGATGGAAGGTGCTCTCATTAGAAGGACCATTCTTAGGAAATCAAAGCTTGCTAATTAATATAACTCACCAAAAGAGATGATGAGTTAGTGGTGAACAGTGATATTTATACATTTATTTTTAAGCGCTCACTTTCATCTCATAATTTTTATTATTTCCTTGGCATCCAGAAAGAAAACTCTATTTTATTGATCCTTTCAGAAAGGAAGCATGCCTGACTTCCTACTAATAATTATGCAACTGTACATCCTTCCTTTCCCCTCAAAAAACCAATCACAGTCCCCTTAGCTTCATTTGTAGTCTTCGTATTTCTGGTTTTGTTATTCAGTTTTTGACCTCTCCTAAATTTAGACCTTGAAAAATTAAGTTGGCAGACACAGATTGTTTGATGACTCTTCTCTCCCACACAAGGAAATTTGGAGAGTTTATGTTCTTTTCTTCCAGTGGAAGGAAGAGGAGCTACTAGGAGGGGAAAAAAAACAAAAAGGCTTTGCTTGTTCTGTTCTTGATATAATTACTAAAAATTTTTGAGTTTTATTCTTACTACAGTAGATAAAAGATTAACAGGAATATAAACCAGTAACTAATTGGAATGGGAAAAAAACCCCTCTTGGTTATACAAGGGAATGTGTTATGCTTCCTTGCATCCTTGCATACTGTCAAGAGCATAATGAGCTATACACTATATGTGTAAATATAATTCTTATTGCACAGGCCAATATTTTGCTTTTACTTCCTCCCTGCAATTCTCCTTCATCCCCAGGAATTAATCAGCCAATTTCAAACCCATCTGCACGAATTCATCCATGTGACAAGTTACCACTAAACCCATTTCTGGTCTTCCCTGGCTCCTGCATTCCTACCACTTGCACTGCAAATCTGCACTGCATCAGAGGAAGTTTGCTTCAAAAATAGAATCCAGCATGCCCTCAATAGCTCCTCGAAGACATCTGAGTTTGACACACAGGAGGTTTTCAATGTGGGGATTTTCTAATGTGGATGTGTTCTGGACAGCTTTGCTGTAAAACAGGACATTCCAGGGGGAGCAGATCCAGCTTCTGTAACAGGAATGAGGAGGATAAATTTTAAGAATTAATGTGAAGGCAGATTGTCTTCTCATCAGTCATAGCACTATAAATATTAACCTAAAGTTGATTTAACAGGAATTTCTCCCGGTTTTGATCTTCTAGCATTGACTACAGAAGTGCTCCAGCCTTTCT
This sequence comes from Sakesphorus luctuosus, assembly GCA_013396695.1. NCBI lineage: Eukaryota > Metazoa > Chordata > Aves > Passeriformes > Thamnophilidae > Sakesphorus > Sakesphorus luctuosus. The sequence goes on along the minus strand of VWZD01011166.1, from coordinate 302,510 downwards.
GAGATTCACATTACAGGGAAAGAGTAAGAATGTCTGATTAACACTTACTCATAATCCCTTGGTGGTCTCAGAGCACCCTGTGCTCACTATGGGGACCGAGTCTTTTGGGACTTGCATGATCCACTGAGCTCCAACACTCAAGACACTGCAGGGTGGATCACAGACAACAGCTTGAGCAACACTCAAGGGGACAATGCAGGCTATTTCTCCTGCCTCTTTTCTTTCCTGTGTTGTCCACAGTTTTTACCTTCCCCCCCACCTTTTTCTTTTAATATGCTTTTAGACAGATATCTATATATACACCTTTGGGGTAAAGAGAAAAAGATCTGTGCAGAATTTTATGTCAGAAATTTTATGCTAGGAAAACATGTCATGTAAGGCAATGAGGAATGATTGATTACAAACTCACAGGGACTCAATATGTCCCCTGTCTAGTACCTCCTGTCCTGTGACCATCACACTGGCACCTGCAGCAGACAGACTGAACACTGGGCTTTCCTGAGGTCAAAACTGCACTCTTGTCTCCCTGTTCCCTGCCAGCACACAAATGCCTTCATCTTCTTTCTCCAGTGGAATCTGGAATTAATGAGAACAGGGAATATTCTGGTTCTTGACAAAGAGGTCTGCACCCCCAGTCAACAAACTTGTCTGCTGGCACTGTAGGGTGATATATCCAGAATCAATTTTGCATCTTAGAGTCCAAACCACTGAAACAAAGATAAAAAGGCAAGAGTCTAGAAACTGGATAAAAAGACTACACTCTTGTAGGCCAAGAAACCCTTAATGCTTCATGTCATACTTCAGAAAATCACTTTAACCTAAAACTCCTTAGTGATTATGGTCCCATTTCAACCCCAGATATCTGAGTAAAGCTCTGATGGAAGGTTTAGAAAAGGCCTTTTAGCCACAGGCAGGGAGATCAATCTGTTTATTCTCAAAAGGGAGAGTGGGAGGCAACTTGATTACACTGTCTTCACTTGGAGAAGATATAGGGCACTTAAAAAGGATTCTTAATCTAGGAGAGCAGTTTAACAAAATGCTCTTGGCTAGAAGCTGGGTCCAGACTAGTTCCAATTAGAAATGAGACCCTTTAAAAAGAAATAATTGAAAAATATGAGCTACCTATTTAAGTAGTTGTGACCACTAGGACAGGAAAAGGACAGTCTCCAAACCAAGACTGGATACTTTCTGGGAGTTCTCCTGCAGTCACCCCGTAAGAAGCCCAAGAGAGAAATCCAGTTAGAATTTACCAAAACCTCACTGCCATCTCCTTCTGAGCTTGCCTAAGCCCCCAAAATACCTGTATAAAAAAAGATGAAATATCCCTTTCTAGCAATGACAGTGCAGTGCTATTTTGGTCCACGTTTATCTGGACTTTAACAGTGTTTCTGCCTCTATCTAAACTGTGCTTGAAAGGAAGAGACCACCCAAAACAGTCAGTCCAATGCCTGTTTCACTGTGCTAGTACCTCATCCCAGCTGGTTCTTGTCTGCTGCTATCCCTTTCTGTATGAACTGAACAAGAAGCTGCCTTTTGTAGCAAAGCAGTACATTTACAGACAACTGTAGCACAGCCCTCTGCACTTTTCTCCTGCACCCACCATCCCATAGGCAGCGAGAGCAAAAGTGGATTGACCAGACACATGCACGATGGACAGACTTGCATTTCACTCCATTTATGTACACTTAACAGAGTTAAAAAAGACCTCTAAGGTTGTTGAGTCCAACCACGAAGCTAACCCTGACAGGTTCACCACTAAACCTTGTCCCAGAGCACCACACCAACACATTTTTGGACACTTCCAGAGACAGCTATTCCACCACATCCTTGAGAAGACTGTTCCAATGCTTTACCACCCCTTAAGTGAAGAAATTTTTTCTAATATCCAATTGAAACCTCTGCTGGCACAACTTGAAGCTGTTTCCCTTGTCATATTGCTTGCTTACCTGGGAACAGGGACTGGCTACAACCTCCTTTCAGGTAATTGTAGAATTGATTAGGTCCCCACTCAGCCTCCTTTCTTCCAGGCTAAACATCCCCAGTTCTCTCAGCTGCTCCTTATAACACTTGGGCTCCAGAACCTTCACCATTCAGTCCTACTTGTTAAGTAGCAAGCACTGCTGGCATTCCTCATACCAGTGTCAACCATTACTCAGTATAGAGAGAGATTCTACCACTAGTTACAGGTCTGTAAAAGCTCTAGATGATCCAGAAGAGATTCAACAAGAACTAAACAACATGGCTGTTTCTCCTGGCACAATCATACTCAGCTTCTGTAACTGGTAAGAAAATGATGCCATGAGTTCCCAAAGAAATGAAACATCTCATAGAATCACAGAATGGTTTGGGTTAGAAGGTACCTTAAAGACCATCTCATTGTAACTCCCTGTCATGGGCAGGCATATTTTCCACTAGACCAGGTTGCTCAAAGACCCATCCAACCTGGCCTTGAACACTTCCAGGGACGGGGCATCCATAGCTCCTCTGGGCAAGCCGGGCAGCCAACTCCAAAAATATAAATGACAGGAGGCCACAAGATATCTAATAAAATTGGTTCCCTTTCTGCAACAGTTTCAAATGAACGGCTTTTCTGGCTGACCAGCATCAGATCCCATTAGTGATTCTGAAGCACAATGGTGTTTGATTTATTTATCAAAGCTATTATTTTCAAAGGCATTGAAAGAGAACATGGTCATCTGGGAGGAGAGGGAGAGAGACACAGAAAGGTGCAGCACAAAGAGCTGTTCAAAAATTTGAAGTTCCATGAAGGATTTTTCTAAGAAGTCCTCAAAAGTTTCATTGAAGCAGTAACACACTTCCATGCCCAACACCAGAGAGATGCACAAACACCAAAGTGCAGAGAGGTTTGTATGCACAGCCAACCCCAGTGAGCAATGTGGAAGATTTTATTTGTGGAGCACTTGCCTGTGGTTTTAACCTGGCAGCCCTTCCTTGATTGTTCCTCTCTCTTTTCAGGGGAGAGTACGTACCTATGTGGATGAAAAAAAAAAAAAAAGCAACACTTTAAATATCACACTGTAGCACAACTTTCCACCTCGGATAGTTTCTGTTGGCAAACATATTTTTTCAGGAGTTTGTGGAGAATAGCAAAGGTACACCAGCCACCATCAGCAAGGAGGGAGGTCCTGCCTTCTCTGCTCGCTCTGGCTGTTACTTGGTCCCTGCACTGGAGCCCCCTTCCTCTTCTCAGCTGCAGGGAACTTCTCCAACAGAACTGCAGCTGCTAAAATTAGTATGAAGTTAAGTCTATTGTATTCTGAACAATTTGCTGCCCTCTGTAGTCCAAGCAGAGCTTTATTCAATCTATGGCAGGAACTTTACTGCTTTTAATTTAATTCCTCCACCAACCCTTGGAAGTGTGGGCCCAGGATGGCACAAGGAAAAGGGGGTAATGGCTGGACCAACTGGACAAGAAAGTCACTCTAACAAGCGGGAGTCATCGCTGAGGCAGTCATCCCGAAGGAAGCACTCCCCAAGAGTCTATCATCAAACTTCACAGACACCACCCTGCAGTTAAAAAGAGGACAAAACATGGCAATATCTGGCTTGCTGCTCATGTTTCTAGCAGCTCTGCTGTGTCTCCAAGCTATAGGAATTCAAAGCTGGAATAGAAATTTGAAAAATCTGCATGAAGTTGAAAAAAAAATCCACCACAACAGCTTGAGCAGAGACCCCTGGAGAGGCACAGCTCTTCAGCACACTGTAATGCATCTGCAGATAAGACATTTCACTTGTCAAGCTCTTGCTGCTCAACTGCACGTTTCACTCCTCTGAGTTAACCAGAAAAAGGGAGATCAGCCCATTGCCTGGACTCTGCAGAATGATGCTGGGCCTAAGGGGAACCAGAAGGTCTTGGGTTTGGAGACCAGAGGGACTGAGCCACAGGGTACTGCTGTCCAGTTAAGGCACACCACAGAAATAAATGGCTGGGAGCATGTTCAGGAGATAAAGAACCTCTTTCTCCCCAATGGCATATGGCCCTAATATTTAATTTATGAAAGAGAGAACAGCTCAAAACAAACTAAAGCTCCTATTTTCACAGCCCGACTATCTAGAAGCAATTTCCCCCTTTCCCTCATGACCCACTGTCTTTTTCAAAACTATCCACAAAGCTTCCAACAGGGAAAAAAAGCACTTTCACTGCAAACCAGTAAAGTTTACAGCCAGATTTTTCCCCAAAGAAAACCGTTTCTGCTTTTCAGCCTTCCCCAATTACATTGGTACAACACATCTCACGAGGTGACAGGTGCTCTGGGTCTAACGTAACCCAAATAGAGTCTGCAGGTAAATGTAGCCCTCCAGTGGTGAAGATAAAGCCACACAGCTACACATTTATATTGTGTGTGCATAGAAACAGAGTTATCGTAATGAGCAAGGGATGCTGCTGCTTCTCTCTCTTGGTGGCTTTTGGGAGTGCCAGTGTACAGCAAACAGTAAATCCAGACTCATCTCTGAGTGGGTAAATGGGCTCCATCCCACAAGCTCCATGGCTCAGGGGCTGAGGACAGACAGAACTCAGCCCAAAGCCGAGCCACACAGCTTTCAGAGGAGCAAGGCTTCTCCATTTGCATCCATGACTGACCTGGGATGGTATCCTTCTGCCCAGGAGCCCTTCAAACCAGATGCAAAGTGTGCATCAGGGCACCCTTCTGTCCTAATCCAGTCTCAATCCTGCCTGCTTGATCTCTTGGCATGCAGGTAATGGCCAGACCACCAAGTTCATGTTGAACATTGCCTTTGTGCTGCTTCACGTTCAGCCACAATCCCTGGAAGGCATCACTGCCACTTCACTCTAATTGCAGTCAGTCTCCATAGCCTTTGCAATGAACAAGAGCTAATATTGATGGTCAGACAACAGACCTGGGACACCTTGGACATCCTATGTGAATGAGCCAGAGCAGCCCTTTGCCTTTTGTCATGCACGCATCAGACCTCTATAGAGCTCAGCAATCAACACACACAGTACAGCTTCTTAAGAGAGCAGAGGAGGGAGTTTACACCAAACTAGCAAGATTTGGACACTCTGGGGTCAAATGCTAAGGAAAAACTCAAAATGATGTTTCAAATAGGTACAGAGGGAGACTTGGTTTGTGGCTGCCTATCCGTGGGAAATGGGGTCCTTCAAGCCCTAATCCAGCCAGCGCCCGTGACTGCACCCATACCCATACCTGAGCTCACCTCAGCAGCACTGGTTTTACCTGCAGCTACAGCAATTCTTCGGAAATCTTTCAATATAGCAGTGCCATCTTCAGGCACAAAGCCTGCTCTGCACCCTTTGGGGAGAGTAGGAACATGCCAGGAGAGGGACAAAGTGTGCTGCAGGGCAGGCTTAGTCACCAGAGGTATCAGCATTTGACTTACTATTGCCCCTTATTAGCTGCAGCTTGTCCTCGTTTTCCAGGTGATCTCAGCCTTGAGAACTACAAATGCAAGTTTCATGTGAGCCTCATGACAAGTCTCCCTTGCAACACTCGCAGCATTCATTTTTTTTATCCCAAGAACTAGAACAGACACTGGTGAGCTGGTCCATCATCACCTGGTCACTGCTTGCTCAGACCCATCTCCCAAGACTCAAATTCCAGGAGAAGAGTAACTCCTTGGCAGCAAGTGCAAGGCTCCTGAGAGCTGAGACCTTCCACATCTTCCAACACAGATTTTTTGTCCTAATTCAGGTGCTCGCCCAAGAGCCTTTCCACTCTGAGGCCACTTATCTGAGCAGCAACCAGAGACAGTCTCTGGCTCTCCTCCAGAGCAGACATGTCTTCCCTCAGCTATCTGCATTATTGACCTGTGCCCCCAAAAGGGTAAAAAGATGCCATTGGCCTTAGACTCAAAGTTTTGCAGAAAAATAGCTATTTACACTAATGCTGTAAGCAAGGGCTCTGTATCATTGGGATCATCAGGAACAGCACTCTGACTCTATGAGCCAAAGGCTGCAGTTGTGGTGGGGTATCACCATCCAGACCTGGCCATGCAGGACCTGGATTAATACCTGCTAACACTGTGCAGGATATTTAAGTCATTACAGCACTCTCACAGCAGGTGCATTCACAGAGTCCCACCCTGCAGCCCCACGCACCTGCCAAATCCCAGTATTTCCCTGGATGGCATTACCTCTTGCTGCCACTCCTGCCTTCACTACAGAGCTTTGGGAGAGACCCTGTCTGCCTGGGGCATGGTGCATCCAGACTTTGAGAATACTTTCTAGGAATGGGACTGACGATCCTATCTGTGTCTTGGGACACACTGCACAACTCCCATGGCTCCCCCTGGCACTCACACTGGAGGGCACCATAGTGGATGGTGTAATAATAAAATCATAGAATCACAGAATGGTTTGGGTTGGAAGCGACCTTACTGATCATCTTGTTCCAACCCCCTGCCATGGGCAGGGACACCTTCCACTAGACCAGATTGCTCAAAGCCCCATTCAACCTGGCCTTGAACACTTCCAGGGATGGGGCATCCACAACTTCCCTGGGCAACCTGTTCCAGCACCTCACCACCCTTATAGCCAAGGATTTCTTCCTAATATGCAATGTAAATCTCCCCTCTTTCAGTGTGAAGCCACCTCCCCTTGTCTTAGCCCTCCATACCCCTGTCAAAAGTCCCTCTCCATTTCTCCTGCAGCCCATTTAGGTACTGGAAAGTGCTGTAAGGTCTCCTTGGTGCCCCCTCTTCTCCTTCTGAAGAGCCTCAACTCCCTCAGCCTGTAGTAGGATGGACTAGGCAAATCTGAAATGTCTATGATGTAGTCCTGAGCCTCAAAGGGCAACATGGGAGACCAATAACAGCTCTCCACTGTGAACAGGGGATTCTGGCACCTTACAGGGAGAAAGACTTTTACCTTTCCAGCCATCCTTCCTCTACCTTGACAGCAGACGTTACACACAAACCTCCCTGCAGCAAATTGGCAACGATTTCCACTAAGCAGTTTGTGTCAGGAAAAGCTGCTTTCCACCGGTAAGAGCTGCAATTTGGCACTACTCAGCCCAGCTGGGGATAATTCCTCATCAATGGCACATCAGCAAGGCTGAGCAGACCTCCCCATTGGACTAGAAAAGCTGGAAGGGTGCAGGGCTCTGCAGCACTCTGCAGCCAGGACCTCAAAGCATCGCCTAGTTTGGCCATCAGCTCTGCTTATCTTAGGGCCTGAATTAATGAAGCCTTGAAATGCACGGAGTGTGGGATGTAATGGTGAATTACAGCTCTCAGCTGGGTTCCCTGGGTCCTGTGCCAGCTGCTCCATGAGCCTGGGCTGGCAGTGCTGAGGTAGGGCAGCCCAGCCGCTGCTGTGATTCAAAGTGGCTGCAAATGGTTGTAGAGAAAATACAGCTGAGAGCAAAGCAAGCCCATAGTGGTCTGACCACGGGGCTTTCACCACTTCCTTTAGCAGCAGAGGAGCTGGCACAGAGGACCCACCTTCAGTCTGCAGCCGAATTTGCCTTGTGGCAGGATGATTCACACGACTTTGAAAATACCCATAATGGGAAAGTATTTGCATGTGTCGGACAACACAGTGTATGTGCTGGGAGGTGGGAAGTGGCTCCACTGCCTCTTATTTCCACAGTAAAGCAGTTCTCTCCACAGTTGGACCAAGCAAGGCTCAGCACCCCCTACCAGTGTGGTGAATCTTTAGAGGTGAAAGCTCCCACCAAGGATCTGTGAGGAATTATGGCCATTTGAATATGTTTCCCTGTGCCAGGGATATATCACCCCAGAGACCCTTGGTCATTCACACCCAATATGGGAAGAAAACAGGCCAAATTTGCAGGCATGGAGCAAGGAGCCCATTCCTCTAAGTCATGCATATCCCCATGCCAAGGTCTAGGTATTGCTTTTTGGTTTGAAGGAAAAGGGGTTCAGAAACAGGGAACATCTCGGGATTTGGGTGTTGGCTGATAATCTTGGGAACACCACATTCAGATGAGGTATGTAGGGGACTCAGGATTAGTGGTTTCAGATCTATCCTCAGTTTGACAACATCCAGCTGTTGTCTCCTAATACAACACCGTCAGAGAAGGTGACTGGTGTACTGCTGTACCTGTGGAACCTGGTTGCAATGCTCAGCCTTTAAAAAACCTGGACCTGCAGCCCCGGGTGATACCTGAGTCTTGGCTGGAGATGGGAGCTGAAGCACCTGGCCCTGGAAGATTTTTCTCTGTGACTGCTTCAAGAGGCTCCTGCCCACAGGGGAAAGCCCATCCTTTTGTAACTATTTGGTTTTTTCAGCATCTCTTAAATATTTTCAGTGTTTCATTTCAGCTTCTTCAAGAAAGGAATTCTAAAGAAAATCCCTGAGGATGAGGAAGATGGTGATCTTTCCATTATATTCAAGCTTTTTAGTTAAAAAATCCATTTTCCTGAACTGCTCCAATAACTATTTTACCTTTGACCCTTTGACAGCATCCAGAACATGTCCTTCAGAACATCATTACAAAAATAGTTTCTTGAAGGTTTTTAAACAAAATAAATAAACAAGGAAAAGAATAAGGGTCTTGCAAGCCCTTAGGCAAGTTGGGAAGCAAACAATGGGATCAAGGCAGGACAAGTGAATGCCAGGATTTGCACAGCATCCAGAGGAATAGCCCCAGGTTCACTCTCAGGTCCAGGTCCCTGAAACAATCTGTATTTTGTACGTTTTTTAGGGGATTAATGATGTTAGAAACCTTTCCTTGGTAACATTACATGTTTATGTGCAAACCAAACAACATATATTCAACGAGAGTCCATCTGGTTCAATAGAAATAGATCTTTATTAATAACATGCACATCATACGTATATTTAAAATACATATACATTTTTCTACTATTCACTTTAGAAAACAATTTAATAAAAACCTTCAGTCAGGTCCCAGGTAATTTTAAACATTAAAAAGCTGTTTTTTGTTACAGAATCAGTAGGTATTATTCCAATTACTTGAAGCATAACCACCATGTATTTAGCATTATGCAGGCTCATGCTTTTCAATAGAAATAGGTATTCCTTTTTCTGCTTTGCTAATCATGTCAAATATACCATGATATACTTGACAACACCTGCCACAGTTGCTATATGCAGTTGTGATTCCCTCCTGAGAGCACATTATACAGGTGGCATTTAAAAGCTGGAAATAACTTTTTTACAACTTTCTGAGTTCCTGCAAGGGGCTTCTGGTGCTGTAGGTGACCCAGAACCCAGCTATGACAGAAACCAGAAAAACAGAATTTCATGAACAGCGAAGAGGAAAGCAATCTGAAAAAAAAAAAATAGAAGAGAAGAGGGAATTGGCGTATCCCCTCTGTGTTCATGGCAAACTGAGCTCAGGGTTGGGTTTCCCAAGGTCCTGCCAAGTACCAAATCAGATCTGTACAGAGTGCACGGAGTTATCAGCGATAGACAGTCTGCAGATTTACAGAACATTTACAAAGGCTCGTATGAGGATGGGACTCTAAGGCACAATAGTCCATATACTCAACACATTCATTGAAAAAAAAAGTTTGATTTACAGTGCAATATAAATATATTCAAGAACTCAAGCGGCAGCTCGATAATCACTTTCACTGATAATGAGGCAATTGAGGGGTACCAGCAGCCCCAGCCCTGCACAGGCTCATACACATGCTGAGCATCAAGCACACAAGGAGCCTCTTGGGCTCAGGCTAGAGAGTCTGTGCAAGGAAATTGGATGGTTAACTGAAGCATTTACAAGATCAGGGCTATAATATCATAGAATTATAGAACCATGGAATGGTTTGGGGTTGGAAAGGACCTTAAAGACCATCTAGTTCCAACCTCCCAGCAATGGGCAGGGATACCTTCCACTAGATCAGGTTGCTCAAACAATGTGTTGGGGTTCTGCACCAAGTTGTACAGGCAGAGACATGACCCCATGTGCACCCAGGCCATGCCTCCCCCAGAGCCCCACCAATGTACCCACCATCAGCATGTCCAGCCAGGTAGGGAAAAACAGCACAAAGAAAACTTAACTCATAGAAACCCTAATTACAGCCAGTTGTGCTGCTGTTCCAAAGTAAAAATGAATAATCCTAAGCCAGTCATTTTCAAAATGATCAGCTCTCATCACCAAGTCTGTCCTTGTCACCCGGCTGATCTATATTCTCTCTGATGAATATTTTATCACCAAGGCAACTTGAGTCAAAGGGAAGGAAGGACTTTCTTTACATCCAGTGCAAACATAGCCCATATGTAGGAGTTCCTAATGCAGTCATAATAGAACATATATATATATATACATCTATCACTGAAAGCTGACCACCTACAGACAGATTCACACATCAGAGGCCAGAAGAGCTGAATTGTAGCTATAAACCCAAAAAAGAAAAATCACTGTATGTAGCTGTATTAAAGTGCTGGTACCCAGTAACTTGGCAACTAAATTTTAAAATCATTATATATTTCAAAAGGTGTCAAATATTTCTGGAGTCATTTGCAATGTTATTGCACCTCTGTACTTCTTCATCACCCCATAAACTATGTTTTTTTAAGTACTAAAGTAGAGTATTTCAGACCCGCTTTTCAACAGGACCAACCACTGGGCAAAGCAGAAAGCAGTAAAAACTAAAGTACACTTAAAACATATAGAATTGTGGACCTTTGATTCAATTCAATATCAAAAAGTCAACTAAGCAAACCCAATTTGTTCTCTAAAAAGAAATAATCCATTTTAACTGCTCTTAGAGCAAGTAAAAGTTTAAAAATTGGACAAGGTTTTTTGTTCAAGAAAACAACACGTGAGAAAACGATGAGTAAAATATCATCCTCTTTCCTAGGTAGACCAGTGAGTTTTGTGATTTGATGCAGGTTTTTGTCTACTATATCTGTTCAATTATCTTAATATCTTATCAGAGAAGCTTTCAATAGGCAAGAAGGTGTCTGCCCCTTCCAGCAGGCAAAGAGCTTCTTCAAAGATGAATCTGACACAGCCAATGTGTTTTATTCAGGTGAGGTTAAAGACTTTGATCCTACTGAGCTTTTTTCATTTCATTGAAACATTACTAATTTTATGTTAAAAGTTTTGTTTATTCAAGTCAGAACCATCCTATGAATATAATAAAGTCAGTCACTGAGAGAAAAGAAGCATTTTAGCATTTCATATAGCTGCTAGGTCATTATGAACTCAAGTGAAAACGGACATGAAGAGGAAAAAAATGCATAAATCAGATCACTTCAGAGTGGAAAATTACATGGTTTGGAAAATCAGAAGACAGGAGCAATTGTCCTTTACCAGCATCCCTGCCCTAAAGGCGGCACGAGGCATGTGAGGTGCCCACAGAGGCCAGAGAGCTCCCTGAGGGATAATGGCACCTCTCACAACAGCCATCATCTCGTCAGCCCACAGACCACACAGCAGATGGGCTTCTCTGCCAGCTCCTACTGGTGGTACTGGGGCTGTTCCACTCGCCTGATCATTATCCTGGCCTCTCTCAGCCTCCTCTTGGGTGGGCACAGCCGCCTTCAGCTGAGAGTTCTCAAACCATACCAAATGCAAGCTTAACCATTTCCATGATTTGGGGCTGGTGTAAGCACAACGACAGCAGGAATCAAACTACACATAGCCAGACAGCTCTGATGCTGAATTGTGCTGATCAAGGATTTAAAGACACCCTTTTGTAAGAGACAAGTAAATAGGACTTGTCTTAAAATAAAAACAAAATCCTGAACATTCATCATGACTAACAGCACCTCCCAAACAGCACAGCCCTGTTTTTCCAGCCTTCCCACAGTATCTGTGCTGTTTATGTTCTCCAGTTCGCAGGTTATCCTTGTTTTGAATTGCACTGCTGCCTTTTTTTTCTTTAAATATAAAAAATGTCTGAATTTTACTGCTTCCTTCTGTCTCCTAAACCTCTTCTGGCTTCTAACTACTGATACCAGAGTTAACTTTGTTCCTCAGACCTCTTGCTTTTGCCTTCCTGCCTTTTCCCCTGCACTAGCATGTGCCTGAGAGCTGTGATGATATGTGCAACACACACAACTAGAATGCTCTAAGCAGGGTGACAGGAGGAATCTGACACAAAGCACGTTCCTGGCAAGCCATGGTATTTGTTCATACTGTATAATGCTTCAGAAATAGCATCAGCCACATCTGCAAGAACAAAGCCTTTCAAAATAAAAAAAAAATAGGTTCTTATATATATATGTATATATATATCTGCCTCCAGCTGAGTGTGTGCTATTATTTACTTTGCTTCAAAGCTTTAAAGTGGTGATAGCCAGCGAGGCAAAGCCAGTTTCCTTGCTATAAGCCAACAGACCTGCAGGACTTTGACAGGCTTTGAATCATCTTATATATTTGTTCAGCAATTCTGGGATGCAGGTCACCGGTGGGTGAACTGCAGGTGTGTCGCTAACGGCTAATTTACAGGCTCGTTAATCACATTTCCCCAGATTATAGTGCAATCTTTGCTTTTGACCCCATTGCTGGAGCATCATCTTTTCCCTTATGTTACTCTTTGGTATTTTCATAACGTAGCTTTGGCAGCTATAAAACTTTCCACTTGTAGTCATTCCATTTGCTGAACATCTCACGTGTCATTGCTTGTGAAATATATATTTACATCTTTCAAAGTTAATTCCCAGACAGAAATTAGACATTTCACTTAACCTGAAACACTATTACTAATGCTGAGCAGTTTCATCAGGAGAACTTCTGAGGTCTTACCAGCATCTGTCAGATACATTCATTCTCTATCTATGAGAGTTACCATTGTTTTTCTGCCTTTTATATTCCACATAAAAAGAAATTGCTGTCTATTCCCTAGCAGCAATGTGAACCTCGGGCCAAACAGCAAATTAGCATGCAAAGAAGTATCAGTGAAACAGGGAAAGAGGCAAATGAAGTTAAGGGAACACCAATGATGGGCTGAACAAACAATCTTTCCTGTGAGTCATTCTGGTTCTTATTAAAATAGCAAAGTAGATACCAGCTAAGAGATAATATAAGTAAAAGGTGAATGCAATTATTTAAAAAGAAAAAAAAACTGAAAACAACAGAACAACCCAACTCACACACCCTTGCAAATCTCAGCATAGAGTGCCTTGTAAGTAGCAAGTGAGTTCAGTCTCTGAAAATCCTAAGCTAAAGTCTGATTCCTTTGGCACTGACTCCTCCATGATCAAAGTTCTGCTCAAAGAAACTTTCTATCTATACCTTTACAGTAGATAACTTGTGTTTTACTCCTCACTGTTACACTACTCCATTGCTTCGGGGGTTTCCCCTTGCACCGGGGATGGCATAATTTAACTGCAAAAGTGATTTGGAACATCTGTATCTACACACAGGGAACTTAAATGCAGCTTTTGTTTCTAAAAAACTGCACTGCACGCAGTCTCTGCAGGCAAGAACCTCCGTATTGCACCAGCTCTGTGTGTACAGCAAGGTACTTCACAACCAGGGGATTTAACAGCGGAGGCTGTAGAGTGTTATCCAAAGTACCTTCCACTCAGCTCCCAGCGCATCCGCCTTGGATTGCAAGTATATCTGCAATTAGTGCCTCACCTTAACACCTCAGTAAGCAGTTCAAGCATTCAGAAACAAACATCAGTGGGTCTAACAGCTACTTTAATTCATTTTATAAATAAGCAACTGAGAATTTTGCTCCAAGTGGCTGCCCGTGTAGCCCATTCCGTAAACGGCGTTCTCTGCAGAGTAAGGCACGATGCGATACGAGTGCAGCTCTTCATAATAGAGCGACTGGGAACAGCACTCCTGCACCATAAACTTCAGCCGTTTTCGTGCGTCAGAGTAAGCAGTCCTATAACACGGAGCCTCCTTAAAGTATTCATAGCTCTCCCTCTCTGTCTCTAGGTGAATCTTCCTCAACAGATTGTTAATTAATACAGACCTACGGAGATAAGCTTCAGGGTCATCCAGGAAGCGGAGTTTCTGGAGAGACAGTTTTAGGATACAAGTCCGGTCCTCTGGCAATATCAAGTGCTGGAGAGTAAAGAGCAAGGGAATAGGTCTTTAGCATAAAGGAATGAACCTGGAGAAGGATGGGGTCTGGAAGGAGAGAGGTACTCACTTTTGGACAATACTCATGGTAATCTTGATGTAAATGTTCTTCTTCTGCATATTTTCTCTTAAAGTAGGCTACTTTCGACGTCGTTAATGTCTTTGGTAGGCCCTGATCAGATCAGCTCTGCACAAAAGAAGAAGAAAAAGAAGGTCAGTACTGCTTGCTGCCATAGTGGCTGTAAGGTCACAGTCTGGAGTGTGTAGGGGAAGAAGGGATCCAGAGGAGGGATGCAATCAGGATGACACTCAGCCTTGACCTGCAGCCTTCAACCCACTGGAAAACCAACTGAGAGGCTGGTAAATGTGAAGGTGTTTATGAAATGCGCACCCTGAGGCTTGTCAGCACAGCAAGCCTCTTTCTGGAGTGACCACCACGGTGGGGTGTCCTGGCCAGTCACAGCATCTCAGAGCAGCTGAGAGATGCCCAAGGCAGTAAGGTCACCATGCACTGTGGGAGTGACCAGGATGGGGCCATCTGTCTGCAGGACAGGACTCTCTGCCATGCTGTGGGGTGTGTAGGCTGAGGGATGGGGTTTGGTTCCCACACACCATGCACAGAGCTCTGTGCCTTCCCTGGAAAACCAATACAGAGCATATTCACTAGATGGTAGTGTCGTCTCAGTGAAGCAAGAGAGCCCCAGTTCAGAGGGAGGGTGTTGGAGTTGGTTTGTTCTCCATGTTGCTTCAGTTTTTCAGGGTACAGAGGACGGAGGCTCAACCTTTGGGCTAAGAGAAGGAATTACTGTGCTTTTGGCCTGTGAAAAGAACCCAGTAGAGGTCTTGTTCCTCACAGCAGAGCCCTGCAAAGGACTAGGGCACCCTATGTTCCTGCAGCCAGGCTTGGCTGGCTGCTCTGAGTTTGTTCATCTCCATGGAAAGCTGTCATGGTGCTAATTCAGCATCTTAAAGAGGTCCATAACTTTGCTGGTACTCAGTCTGCTGAACACTGGGTCCCTGTGAGAGTCAAGACTGATCTTTGCTTGGCTATTCACTAGAAAATATTAGGGGGCTTGTGCATACCCTCTCTTTTAGAAGAGTTTTCCATTGTTTACTTTTAAATTAACCATTTTTTAAAAAACTTATTATGCTGTTCTCTAAAGGCAACTCAGTTCAAAGAAAGTATCCAGATCCACTTCACAAAATAACTCAAAGTGAGGTTCTATGGGAAATATTTTCCTCCCCAAACTGGGATCTCCTTATGGGAGCATTTGAAACTGAGGAATTAGAGGATTTTGTTCTGGACTGCTTCTGTGGCACAGTAGAAAAGCCAAAAGGTATTGCACAGCCAGATCATAGACCTCACATCACTGGAAGGATCCTGCCATGGGACATGAGAGACTCCTTGAGTCATAGCTGCAGGTGGGAGTGATGAGATACCCACACAACCATTTCAGAGACTGACAGCATCTCTCCTTCCCTAGCAGGAAGGAGCAATGTGTTCTCCCTTCCTTCCTTTATATCAAAAACCCACAAGAAAGGGCTGAAAAAGAAATTCCCTCATGCAAGAGTCTTTTTGTGTTTTCTCCCTGAATTTCAATTCTGTGAGGAAGGAGGTTTCTCATAAAGTATGTTACAAATCTATGCAGAAAACTCTTGATTGATGGATTAACCCCCCCATTTGGAGTCGGGTCTCCTGCTCTGGGACCCATCCCCGCACAGATTGCACAAAATAGCAGCATTTCTCTGGGTGAGGGACTATCACCCTTGCAGTGGGACAACACTACGTTCTCATCACTCTGGACCACAATACAAAACAGAAATGCTCCCTGCACCCACCTCAGTTCTTCAGGGCAAGGGCACAGCTGTGGTCTTCACCACTCCATTGGCAGGGAGTAGCTGCAAACACTGGGTTAAATTTATATGCAGCAACCCTCACTGTTTGCAGGTTTTATTCCATCATTTGAGTTATACCAGAGCCTGGACAGTTAATTACTCTTATATTAGGTTCTCCTAGGTGAAACCCCACTACCGTCTTATCTGAGCACAACAACAGATACATTTAGCTTCCAGTGCCGTGGGACGGGAGAACATTACAGTTTTCCTCACACCTCTCTGAGAAAGAAAGGTATAGACTGATGAAGTGGCATCCCTGTAGCCACCCAGACTGTCAGGGCTGGGAAAGGAGCCAAACCCAGCACACAGGTAGATGAGTTAACCACAAGCCCATCCCTTCCCTCAGACCAAGACTCTAAATGCTATAAAACTTGCTCCCTAGTGTTTTTCAGGGAACGAGCTGGGTAGCATGGCCCTAGTACTGCCTGTGTGCAGCACAAGCAGAAAATCACTCTGAGTGCTGGGGCAGCACAGACAACCACAGCATGCAGAGCATCACAGCTCAGTTCTGCAGCTCCACCAGCTCCGTACAAACCTCTCCTTTGCTGCTTCAGGCCACAGGAATTCCTCTCCCTGCCCCAGAGATGGAAGGTGACATTGTGAAATTCAGCATCCCCTGAGCATAAGTGGTCCTGGAGACACCAGCAAGCAGCAGAGAGCTGAGACAAACGAAGGAGCACTGGCACCCTGACCCTGGGAGGGAGGGAGAGCTGTGCTGTAGCACATGCCATGGGATGGGGGCTGTTGCTGGCTGGCAGGAGCAGACGGAAAAATTGTATTTTGCTGAGGGACATATATGCCCATCGTGGCAGTGGGTTCATTGAGCATCCAATTGGCACCCCCTTTGTGGGATTAAGTTCAGCACCAGCCTGGGTGCAAAGTAGTTGACTATATTTAAACTACTAAAGACCTTATATCAGCTCAAGCAGCAAAGTTGTAACCACCACCCCCATAGCTTAGTTTAGGAGCCAGGAAGGAAACAACAACCAAGCAAACACCAAGAGCATCTTTAGGCTGTAAGTTTGGCTTTAAATGTGTTCCCAGTTTCAAATGAAAACTACACACTAGGAGAAAAGTAGACCCAAGCTGCTTGACACCACACCAGCTGTCAGCAAATCCCAGCAGTCCCAGATCTGCAAAGCCTGAAGCACCCATTTCCCCACACCAGCAGCTCCCATGGGTTGTTAACAGGTGGCTCAGCTGCTACCTTCCTCTCTCCACGAAGAAAGGGATGTTGCCTGCCCACCTGCAGTTACAGGGTGAGAAAATGAGCTGAAGGCAAGTCCCATCCCAGGGCTGCTCCACAGAGGCTCAAGGTCTGCTTTTGTGCTCAGTGTAGCTGCCATCCCACCACCCCCCATCTCATTGTCACCATCTTTTGTGGTTGTTTGTGACTCCCACACAGCTGTCTGACGGTGCAGGGAAGGAGACCATGAACTGTGCACTGTGCCCTTGCACTGTGCCCTCAACACCAGCATGGATATTAAAGCCTTCCAGGGGCCTCTCTTCCTGCAGGAGGCTCACAAGGACCAAGCCTTTCTCTGACACTTACGGAAAGTCAGCGTGCACTGACTCTGGCGTGCCTGGGAGCTGCTTGGCTGGGGTTACAGGCTGTAGTAATGCCGCAGTGAATCAGACCCTTAGTGTTTTGTTTAAATATAAACATATTGAATCAGTGCTTTTTGTGTAGAAGGCTATTCTCGCGAGCCAAGTGTTTTGACAGCTACAGCAAGGTGGTATGAGTCACTGCCTCTGCCTCACTCAAGCTCAGAGACAGATACATCTTAATCATATTACGAGGTTTTTTTCAGCGTTACACCACAAGTCAAGGCACGGGGCCAAATTTCCCCCACGGGGGAGACTAACCAGCCGAGCGCTGAGTCCTGAGCCTGAGGTTTGTCCTTCCAGCCTGGACGAAGCTTGGAAAAGCGCATTCAGCATCCCGGCAGCGTTCAGCCGCAAGCCCTCTGCTGCTCACCAAGGACTCAGTACAATTTGCAAGAGCGGCTTAGCCGCTGCCAGGGCTCGGGAGCCGCGGGGCAGGCGCTGCTGCTCACGCTGCCCGGTGTTTACACCCCGCCGGTGCGTGCCTGCTCTGAATGCGCGGCACATCGGAGCGCGGCGGCTGCAGCTGCCATTAGTGCTAATGGAAGTTTGAAATATAAATCCCACGAGCGGCAGTGAGGGAATAGACGCCTCTGTCTCGAGCTTGGATCTCTCAAACGAAGCTTCGCAAGGGCTTTAATCGTACTTTCAAAGGAGCAAAATGTGTCCGTTCCTATTTGTTTCCCCAGGAATAATTGTGCTACTCTGTGGCGTGGTACTCACAACGTTATTAGGCGTGTTTGGATGAAGAGTTATCTTATCTAAATTGGGTTGGAAATGGATTTATAACATGGCAACTTCCCAGTTGCACTGCAAATTGCAAGAAATTTACTTCAACTGGCCGCTGTGCTTCTGCATTGCCCCAGTGACAGGAGCTCTTCTTTGGCACGAATTAGTGCCGGCCAATTTCCACAGGGCTGCAACCTAGCCGAGACAGTAGCTAAGAGGGAGTTCAACAAATGGTTGAACACCCAGGAAAAACCACCAACACTTGTGCTTTTGCATCTCAGGCAATGGGGAGGGATCTGAAAGCCCCAGTCTGCACAAGTTCTGTCCCAGAATTTGTACGTGGGAGCATCCCCACACCTGCCTTTGCCTCCAGCTCCCCTACCTTTTCTCAGGAAGAAAATTCATCCCTGCCTGCTCAGTGCTGCAGTGAAAGGGGTTGTACAAGTCGATACTATTTGCTGTTGATGCAGACACCTGCAGGGGGTAAGCACAGGGCCGGCTGGCCGAGCCAGACCTGCCGCCGCTGCGCACGGAGGTGGTGACTCAAATGTGCCGGTGCCCTGCAGGGTTCCTATCATAGCGTAAGGGAGGGTAATCAATATGCAAGCTAAAGCTGGCTGAGACGGAAACCATTTCGGAGCACCTCTTGCATGCACAAATAGAAAAACCTGAGGCTTCTGAGCACAGAGAAATTGGCCTTTATTATCAGCGGGAGATGTGACTTTGACATGGCAGGACGTATCATCACGTCCTTGCTACTGCTGTCAAACTGCCGTGATAAATTCCCGCGTCTCTAACCTCCAGAGCACTTGCAATTAGGGGGTGCTCAGCTGAAACCTGCCTCTGGTTTCACATGCTCTGCTACTGCTTTTCCCCTCTTCAGGGGCAGCATAAGCAGCTGGTCCCACCGTGGGATCTCCAGTTGGTAATGCAAAGCCACCAGACCACAGGCAGATGAACATGTGGATCGAAAACACATGCCAGCCCCAGGATTTCACACGGACTGCCAATCGATTGCAGTCCTTCCAGCATATCGAGCCTTATCCTTTGCTCAGACAGAGTAAGCCCCCTTCCATTGACTCACGGAAAGGTGGAGACCCACAGCCGTAGTGTTGTCTGCTGGCTTTGCACTTAAAAACTGCCTTTTAGTTTGCCAATTGCTTTGCAGATCTGCCTAATTGCAGATTCTCCCTGGGCACACGTGTGTACAAGGCACAAGCATCTGAATAGCTCTCATGAGGGCATGAAGGCACGAGACTTAATGGCTGAGTGACTATTCCTGTCTTGCTGCTTATAGCCCCGCTGCTTTTATCAACAGAACAAAATAATCATTCCAGGTTCACCCCCTTTCAGCACTAATCCCGGTAAATTCCCTCACTCAGCCCGACTAGCTGAAGTCTGCAAACTTGTTAGTTACCTGAGGATGCGGAGTCAGTCTGCAAAGGGTCCTTCTGGGATAATCTCAGCAGTTGTGGTATGATTTCCCCCTCGCACGGGCTCAGCGAGCATTTCTGGCAGCACAGCACTGCTGAATGGTTACCTGGGATGGTGGATCAAGGAGAAACACACATGGCTCAGGTGGCAAAGTCAGGACAAACATGGCAAGTAGCTGGACTGCAAGAAAAGGAAGTGCTATCTCAGCATCCCCACAGGGCTTAGTAACAGGAATAAATAAGAGTTCCAGTGTCACACCCAATTCTCCAACTTTGACCTTGCTTCCTGGAATCCCTTTCAAACATCAGGAAAGTAGAAAACATTTAAAAAGAAACATTTCAGTCTCTCAGTGGTATAGCTGTAATACTCTCAGAGCAAATGCTGCAAAAATACAGCTTGCTTCTCTAAATATCTGGACATTTCCGGAACTAGAACATGAATTCTGCTCCGACCACCTCTTAAAATGGCACATTATTTTCTCCATTAGTTCCTGTCATCCTCAGAGGACAGCTAAAGGGCTACTATAAAACAACACCATTATTTCGTGTAGTAGCATTAATTACCTATCATACACACACTGCCTACAGAGCAGTACAGGTCTGAGGAAAGTCAGCTGCCCATTTCTCTTTAACAGAATTATTGCAGGGTGAACGTTTCAATGTTTGCCTGACAGAGAGTGCAGTTTCCAGGCTGATGTCTTGCCTTCTGGGTGAAGTATCTGGCATGCTGTAGTAAGAGTATCTCCCACTCTGGGGGGAAAAACAATCACAGATATGTATGGGTATGCCTAAACTCTACACTTTTAAATGTGTGTGCAGAGACACACTTTTTTATGCACGTGAATGAAATTAGACATGTTTAAATCCCACAAGATAGAAAGTAAAAGAGAGCACGTATGTGTGCATATTCGTGCCTCGCAGCTATAAGACAACTATATTTAGACAGTTGTGTCATCCCAGAGGATGACACCATTAACAGGCAATGAAAGAACAGCTAGGGCTACTTTTCAGAGTTCGGCTCTGACCGTAAAAAGAGGACTCTGATTGAAATGACCTTTCGTAGAGCATGCTACAGTCCGGCAGAGCAGCAGCACCTCTGCCCGTAGCCCGTAGCACTGCGGGACGCGGGTGAGGCTCCCTCTCAGCTCTCTGCCCCCTTCCACGATGCAGCAAAGCCGGGAGCTCACAAACAAACACAAAACTTACTCCACACCAACAGTCACCTGCTAAACCCACTGAGGCAGATCCCACCAGCAAAGCCTCAGGCCACCTCACTGCCACGGGTAACCCCACAGCTCGTTGTCCCCCCGGCTCGCCGCCACTCACCCAGCGAGCCCCGGCTCTAGAGGGAGGGCTGCTCCGTCCTTCCCTCGCTGCTCCTGGAGGAGGTGGTGGCGGTGCAGGTGGTGGTAGCGGCGGTGATGGTGGTGGTGGTGGTGGTGGCAGCTCCTGCGGGTCCCTGCAGCCACTGAGGAGCGCATCACCTCCCGGCCGCAGCCCGCGGAGGTGGGTGCCCAGATGTTCCCCGCGCGGATTGGTCCAGCGGGAGCAGATGTTGCCCGGTTGCTAGGAGCGTTGCTAGGAGGGCTGCTAGGAGACGGTGACGCTCTCTCCATCACTGGCGCTACTCGAGGCCGCGGGGAGGGAGGAGGAAGGGGGAAAGGAGGGAGGAGGGAAGGGGAGGTCCCGCCACCGAGATGCTCCGCGCCGAGCCGAGCCGAACTGTGCCGCGCCGTGCTGCGCCGGTCGGGCCGCCAGGCTGAGGAGTGAGCCGGAGGATGGAGCAGATGCCGCAGCTCAGAGCTGGATAGGCGGTGAGGAGCTGCCTTAGGCTCGCGGCAGAGTATGGGGATGTGAAACACCAGAACTGGGAGGGGGGAGCAGCTCGGGATGGGTATAAAACCTCCCTTCAGGGAGGACTGAAGGAGGCACGAAGAGGGTCGGCAGCCGCGGAGCTGCTGAGTACCTCTTGCGGTGCTTTGAGAGGGCGAGAGCTCTGCATGCTTTAAGACAAGGCTGGGATAAGCACAACTCATTGCCTGGAAGGGTTGGAGGGAGAGATGAGTCCCAATTTGTTACTTCTGGGAGAGAGCCGAGCTCTTCTGGTCTCTCGCTGGGTCACAATTCTCTTCCCTCCAGACTTACATTGCTCCCCTTTTCCTCCATTCCCACATCAGATCCTGGCACACAGTTTTTCCCCTGAGCTTTCGGGATGTTCCACCATGGTGCCCTGGGTCTCACCCTGGCACGTAGTGCTGTGATCCCAAAGAGGCACTACAGCACTCTGTAATCCCATGGGCAGATATTGGATTCCTGCAGGAATAGAAGCTGCAGAGCAAAACAACCCAAATCTTCTCCTGAACAAAACAGCAGGTCACTGTGGGGTGGGACAACTCCTGCATCTCAGCCAGACAGTGGGATTTTACTGCTGAGCACCCTCCTTATAGCAATAGGTGGGATACCAATTGCTATACCCTCATAACCAAGGGTCCATCTAGCAAGGCCCAGAAAAAGTTTAAAAGAAGTAAGGAAAATATTACCTGTGTAAGGCAGAGGTGTACACACAAAGAGTGGAAATCCCTTTCCCAAAAAGCCTGACTTTAGAGGTAAATACTGGCAGATAGGAGAGTATGAAAGAAGTATTTTGTTTTTATAAACAGTTACTACAGCCAACTATGTGTAGGGAAGTTCCCTGAAAGAAGTGAGGCACTCCCAGAGGAATTGTACAAGTTGAAAAGGAGTTGTGTAAGATGAGCTTTACTATAAAGCCAGATTGGTGCCAATGGCTGCAGTGAAGTTACTGACACAACACTGTCTTAGATCAGCCCCAGCACCAAGCCTGGGCTTGGCTCAGGACTTTTCCCCAAGAGGAAACCTCCTTAGACAAGAATTTTTCTCTGTGCCTCCCAGCAATGACCATTTCCAGATAATTACCATGAATGACACCATAGGTCCTGAGACACTCATGCTAATGCCAATAGTCAACCCCATTACTCAATCCAGCCCACAGAATCATGGAATGGTTTGGGTTGGAAGGGACCAAGATCATCTCGTTCCATCCTCCCTGCCATGAACAGGGGCACTTTCCACCAGACCATGTAGCTCAAAGCCCCATCCAACCTGGCCTCAAACACTTTCAGAGATGAATCATCAACAACTTCTCCAGGCAACATACTACCATGATCCATCCTACTACTGAAGGTGACTCAAAGTCTCAGCCAGTGCCTGAAACAAGGCAAGGTGCTATGGGAACACATTCATTTTAGCAGCATCTGAAGATCCTGGGCAATCCCCTGTTCTCCTGTGATCTGTAACATGGGTGTCCCACACATCTTGTAACTGGGCATACCACTGCTGGTAGGACACATGGAGCTTCCCACCCTCTGGTTGCTCCAGGGTCTTCATGAAGGTCCTGCAAAGGAGCATGCACCAGACTTAATCCTCTTTCTTACATGATGGGAATGGAATCACACTTCATTTGGCATTCCCCTGGATCAGTATCTCATCCAAATTTTAACAGACTCTTAGCAAGCCTGAGTACCAGCTAACACACATCAGTGCTGCAGCCTCAAACCAGTTACTCCCTTGACTTTGAGAATCTGGCTGTGTTTGCTACTCACTATGCACGAACATGTGCCTGCACACAGCTCCCCTGGTCCTCACAGTTTGAGGAAAGATCACTCAAGGCCATATACTTCAAATTATCTCTGAAGTTCTGCTGCTTTTATTGAGAAGTCAAATGAACTCCAACTAATTTCAAATTTGAATTTTCTAGGACAATAGGAAGGCACTGGAATTTAATTGATTTTGATTACCTGCCTTATTATTATGCTGCCAGTAGCAGTATTTCAGGTTGGTGTAATTTTAAATTTACTGTGAGATGAACCTGACATTTCTGAACTGCTGAATAGAGGACTTCAGCGATTCGTCAGCTCTTCACAAAGTTGTCATAATTAATTCAGTAATATCACTTCTGTAAGCAGAGGTAGAAAAGGAAGACACAGAAGCACCTACTCTGTGCCTAAGAGCTGAATGAATGACAGCCTTACTCCAATCTTCATGAAATTGTATTTTTTTTAACATTCAACACAATTTCTGCTGCAAAGACACACCTTCCCCTCTCCTGTCAGCACACAAGCAGGACTTATTAGCAGGTAATAATTTACAGCCAAAAGGTCAGCTGTGTTTCCTCAGCTGGCTCCAAGAAGTATTTCCATCCCCTGAGCAGCCTGGAAGAAATTCTTCTGCAATTCAAGCGTGGCTGCTTTTCTTTGTCTGCTTTCCAAGGGAAGTAGATCCCCATCAGTGTAAACCAGCATTGCTCTGCTGGCTGAAAGGGACCTCCACCAGGGTGAAGAGATGCTCCATCTCACACCATCCCACCCCCTTCCTCTTGTCACGGAAGCATGAGAGATCACTTCCCCTTATTATCCTAAGAGTTTTTCCCTCTGCCATGGGTGCCTGGTTAAGAATCACTGTCCAGCTGAATTGCACAGTATTTTAATGCAACGGAAATTAAACAGACCTGTGAACTGAGACCAAAGTCTCTATTGGCAGTGATATTATTTGAGAAGATAAGACTTTAAATGTGTATTGCACAAGATAAAACCTGGACAAGCAGACAATAGGAGAGCAGCTTTTTCACTTTTATTTTAGTCTTCTAAAAGCAGGATTGCCTGGCATAGTCAGTGCTATAACAAATACATGTTTTAAAATGGTTACAGCAATAGGGAGTATAAAAACCCAGAACATTAGCATTTCCTTTACTTTAAATGCCTCACAAAATTAGAAAAAATAAAAAATTAGTTCCTTCATTTCAAAGCAGTTATGTCTCCTCAAGTTGAGTGCTAAAGAAAAAATTAATTAAATTACTATGCCCTTTTGAATTCAAGCACCAAACATTCAAAAGATGTATGTACAAAGCACCAGTCCTCTCAGGCAGCATATACCCACACAGGTACTGTATTTCTAAACACAGCATGCAGAAGGTATTTTTAAAGGATGAAATATGCCTGAAACATTCAGCATTTGTACCTGAGAAGTTATGAGGAGCTACAGCCTGGACCAAGTGTTATCACTGGCCTGGCATACTCAGCTGCTTCCAGAAGACACAGACCCTCAAAAGCTTTCCCAGCCATTGGCCTGTCACAGCAAATGAAGATGAGTAGCTTTGCTTTCTGGCCCCTGTTCATGCCTCCCAATGGCTGGCCAGCCTCAGAAGGACTGAATGCTTTGGGTGGCTAATCCTGCCCGCATCTAAAATGCAGCCTTTCATTTAATTTTGAAAGACCGGCTCTTTCTCTTTCTGCTCTTCCTGTAGTAGAACTCTATTTTTCTCCTCTATCTTCCAGTTCATTGCACAAGAAAATTGGTTTGTATTTTAAAATTTTATAATTTACTTTTTACTGTTTACATTTAAAGAAAAAAAACCTTCTGAAACAAGCTGGGGAAGAGCAGAACTGATGAAGTTCATTTTCCTACTTATTTGTGCTCATTATCCCCTACATCCTCCCCACCACCTCCAACCATATCCCACCACATCCCCTTGGACACCCACAGCTCAACCAAAGACAGCACATACTGGAGCTTGTCTTGAGCTTCATAGCATCATGATAGACCAGCTGACCAACCCTTGGCCATCAAATCCACTTCTTTCTGCTTCCCTGTAAATGATCCTCTGCCAGCTGACAAAATTTGCGAGCAAAACTGCCTTTGAGACAGTTACCCTTCTCTCAAATGTGATTGAAATTGGCCAACCTGTTAAAAAGTGATGATGGTGGAAGAGAGACTGGTGAGGAGACAGATGGCAGACAGCTCAGCTTTAGCCTCCACTGAGCTGATTGAGAAGTGGGAATGCTTTCACCCTCTCATGAAAAATGATATCACTCCTTCACTGAAATTCAAAACTTAGTTTCCTGACATTAAAAATGTGACTTTTCCAACTGGTCAAAATTAGGATGGAAAAAGGGATGTCTTGACAAAACAGAACTTGGTGCTTTGCCAAAGAACGAAGTCATTCTAAGCAAGGAATTAAAATGCAGCTGGAGGAAGAACAGGATAATCAGAGCGATAAAACATAACACAGCCAGGAGCCCAGCGAGACCCACATGTGCTCGTGCTGAGCAGGGCCGTCCCAGCAGGAGCAGCAAGTGGCTAAGCCCATTGCACAGCGATGTTCTACACCAAGCACATAGAAATCCTGAGTATTTTACCACCAAATTTATGGGCAGCCTCATTTGGGCCAAGCTGACCAAGTGTTGGCACCAAGACATACATCCACTCTCGAGTTCAATGCCAGCAGCTTCATCATCACGTGTGCCGAGCTTGCACGGGGACACAGGCAAGTCTGCCTGGAGGAATAAGACAAACTCCACACTGGTTAGCCCTGCACTGGGAACCAGCCTGAGATAACCCTCCCTGAGGCTAAGGATACTCCCACAAGGACATAATGAGGCTGCAGGAACAGCAACACAAGTGTGGTCCACCCAGCAATGCCCAAGTCCTCCAGAGAAATTGCTGGCTCCCCTCAGTGCTGGGTTTACACAGGAGGAATAGGGTGAGTTGGTGGGAGAATCGAGCTGATTGATTGGGCAAAGAGAATTTTAAGTGGTTTTCAGAAAATGTGTGGGGTGAAGCAGTGTTATGAATAACCAAGCCAGGGAAGCGCTGCCCTGGTACCGACTCAGACCATGCCACTGTCTCGGCAGCAGTGCTCACCTGAGCTCCCAAACCCCCAAGCACCTTGCAGATGGTGCTTTGTTCTGCAGATCCCCCTCGGTGCCTGGAGGAGCTGCTGGGGGACTGGCTGCAACCCAGAGTAAACCCCCAGCCAGCCCTGCAGCTCTCCCTCCTCCGCCAGCCCTCTCAGCTGAGCCTGGTCACCCATAAACATCAGCAAAACACATAGTTCATCCCTAATTTACACCAAGGAGGGTGAGTTTTTCCAAAGTCTCTTGTTCCTCTCTGAGCCTCCCAGCATACCCCAATTCCCTTTTATCTGTCAGAGGAAGGGCTCTGGGTTGGGTTTTCTGTGTCCACAGACTTGTCTCATACTGGCTGCCTTTGCTGAGCTTTCCAGGGACTGAAGCTACCAACTGTCACCAGAAAAAGAAACTCTATTTCTGGGCTGGTCCTGGAAAGTCAACCCTGTGGATGCCAGCAGGGATGCAGAAATCGTGGTTTCTCATGTCTCCCTTAAAGGTGGCACTGCTATTCTGAGAGGAACAAACTAACCCTGGGTTGAAATCACCAGTTTGGAAAGTTTTTTTAGCTTCTGTCTTTTTCTGTCTTAATGTAGGCAGAGACTACCACCTCAACCTGCCAGAAGTAAACCACTCACACAAATACATCATGACCAAAAGTACATACGAGCAAGCATAGCCACCAGATCCAGACATATCCCTCATGCCTGACTTCATGTCAGCCCAATTTCAGCTCTCCATGTCATTGCTTGTGCTCTTACTTTTGTTTCCACCCCGTGGCTACCCCAACTGCTATGGGAGCATCCCTCAGTGTCCCATACACATGGCCTTGATGTCAACAAGGCTGGTATCCACACACAGGAGACACAAGAGTGACATTGACCCCCATGTGTCCTGGTGCAGGTGCCAAAATACCATTGTCATATAGGAGAAACCTGGCAGCTGGGGAACCACCATGGAAGGGATGGGAGGGACTTCTCCCCCAACTCCTGCTGGGGCTGGATGAGAGAGTGGGGAAGAGCAGACATCAAAGACATAGCAGCACTTTTCCTTCCCCATAAAGAGCTGGATGAAAGAAAGTATGCAGGGGGAAGCAGGCACATGGTGGGACATGGAAACCACTTCAGTTCCTCAAAGCTCCCCAGCCTGCTGCTGCAGGGCCCCTCTGTCTGTGTGAATGGACAGGGGCACCAAGGTGGGGGCAGAAATTTCCCATTTCTTCCAGTTATGCATTATGCACCAGGCAACTGCATCCCAGTTCTGAACAAAACACATCCACCTCTCCTAGATGCATATTCACTCTGTTCTGCCACAGCGCGAACAAAAAGGAAGATATGTCAGTTTTGCATGTCTACATGAGCCATCTGCTTCTATTTTATTGATAAAAACCTGCAACAGCAGCATTCACTGTAACAAAAAAAAGACTGTTTCTTAGGTGGGGATGGTTGTATCTGGGGTGAGGGGTGAAGAGGTAATTTCAGCCTAGAATTCTGCAGGAGCTGGCTTTTATGTTTTTTTCCCCCAAGTCAGATATCATCTAGGCATTAGTATTCTTAACACAGCATAAAATTAGCGAGAGGCAATATATTGTATGATCATGCACGTTAGCACTTAAGTAGAATAAAAATGTTTCCTTGTCAGCTACATGAAAAGCTGAGAATAAACCCATACATTCTTCCTGTTGAATATCCAAACATCTTTTCATCATATTTTTCATCTTTTTGTCACAGTTTTGCACACGAGATCTCTTCCAATCACGTACCCAACAAGCGAAACAATGCTCCAACCATCCTGGTGGTCTCATCAGTCAATACCAACTTTTTTTTAACTAGATTGAAGGCACAATTTTTCAGAGCAAATCTTTAAACTTTTACAGAAGTGGAAAGGATATATGAATTTGTTTCTTATAACCTTCACAGTATGAGCAGTTGTCCCTCTATAGATTTATTTATCATAAAAATAATTCAACAATAAAAGCTCTAGAAGCCTTGCTTTTGCAACCACAGAAGTTGGGGACCTGGCATTTTTATTCATTTGTCTGTATTGTTATTATCTAAAGTGATCATTTTCTAGATAAATTTTGTGCTTGCCCAGAGAAGTTGCAGATGCTTATCCCTGGAAGTGTTCCACGCCAGTTTGGGTGGGGCTTTGAGCTACTTGGTCTAGTGGAAAATGTCCCTGTTCATGGCAAGCGGTTGGAACTAGATGGTATTTAAGGTCCCTCCCAACCCAAACCAGTATGTGATTCTATGAGACATTTAATTTCTCTGGGAATTCATGGTAATATTTTTTTTTCAGTATCCAGAAGCTGGATACAAATGTGCCAGGAGGAAATGCCATGCAGCCCTTTTGGTTCCTGTTGAACCATTTCTGTGTCATCTAGAAGTTTCACAGATGTATAACTAGTGGTAGAATTTCTCTCTATACTGAGTAATGATGAACATGGGTATGAGGAATGCCAGCAGTGCTCGCTATTTAACAATAGGAATGAGTGGTGTGTCCTCCTGTCATTTGTATTTTTGAAGTTGGCTTTCCAGGTTGCCCACAGAAGCTGTGGCTGTCCTATCCCTGGAAGTGTTCAAGGCCAGGTTGGATAGGACTCTGAGCAACCTGGTCTAGTAGAAGATGCCCCTGCCCATGGCAGGGGGTTGGAACAAGTGTGCCTTTAAGGCCCCTTGCAATGCAAACCATTCTGTGATTCTGTGATCTCAGGCTGGGAGAGGGGAGCTGAGATCTCTATTACTCCTGATGCAGCCTCAGCCAGAGGATTGAATAACTCAATACCAGCCAGCTCACTACCCACCCATGGGCTGCACTGAGGAGATGACAAAGAAAAGAAAAATCTTCAAGGCAGATTTTCCTACTAAACTCCAGGAGGGAAATGCAGTAAGAGGCTTACAACACTATCCTGTGGCAACACGCCCTGGGAGGGGTAGCTGTGCACCCACAAAGCTGCTGGAGGTGAAAGATTTCCATGTCATAGGGCACATGGAGCAAAAAGAAGGTGGACACACACCTCAGTCTCTGCATCACCGGTGTCCAGCTGTGACTGCGACAGTGAGACAACAAAAACCTGCCAGAGATGGTATATTGTTCCAATATAGGAAGAAGTCAATACACACTAAAAATAAGTTATTATGTACCGTATATTTAAATCAACAGTCAAATACACATTGAGATGTGCTTCATGCAAATGCCTCGCAGCACTCTACCATAAAAAACATTTTTATATATACACATATAAATGTCACGCAGTATTTAAATGCTAAGTCTACCAAATGATTACTTCATTTACTCTTCTTGACAAACAAAACTCTCTGCTGGGAAAAAGTCAATGAAGTTACAACTGAGAATACAGACCAGCAAGACACAAACCACGGCAATGCCAGCAGAGGAACACAGGAGAGATGTGGTACCCATTTAATTGGAAAACTTGTGCTTGAGGTGTCACATAATGACAGCAAGAGATTGGAGGATAGGTTCTATCCTGAGCACCATGAACATAAAATATTGCTACCAGGCACAGACCTGTGTTGGAGCAGACTTCTCTAGATATTAATGAGAGGATGGGAGATGCAATGATGGAAACAGCATGAGGGAAAACCACTTACAAAGTGTTAACATCACACAATAGGGATGAGGAAAGCTGGCAAAATTATATTTTTTTTTTCCTAGTTGCTAATGAAGAGAGAAATTTGAAATGCTATCCTAAGTTTGAGAAATGAAGTGAGAGAGGGAGGTATTTGGCACAACAAAATGCCTTCCCTGAAGGGCACAACTAATTAATGGTTGTAGGGTTCAGAAGAATCTAGCTTTTGTCTGAATCATGAATTGTTCTTTGCCCATGGCCGATATCAGCTTTCTGTCTCTTGTTACTCAATAAGATCAGCCCACGCTGGGTATGACGCTACACAGGACAGACACCTCTGGAGTATTTGGTGTTCATTTGATGTCACCATTATAGCCAGAGGCAATGCAAGAGCCAGAAGGAAACATCCTTACTTCCTCACACCTGCAGCTGCCCAAGCAGCTGTGATTTCTGTTAAACCACTTTTTTTTAAGTAAAACCCAACACTTTGCCTTCTAATTTTCTAGAGAGATGAGTAACAGGTCTGAATGGAACTTCACAGCTCCCATCCGGCATTTGTGTTTCTCCTTCAACTTTCTCCAACCCCAGCTGCCTAATGCTTACTGGATGCAATACTGTGACCATATAGGGTTTGGGGGAGATCATATAGACTACCATAGCCTGTCTGCATTGCTGCCAAGCAGCAGTCTTCTTTCTGCTTCATCAGTGGTACCTTGTAGAATTCAGTTTTATGTTGCTGTGATGGGCAGTACCCAAATCCCATGCAGGTTCCCAAATTAGGATCAAAAAAAGTCTCAGCACTAGACTTTTTTCCTGCCTTCTACAAGCATTAGATTTTCCCTGCTCTGTGTATAAAGACCTGTCTAGTCACAGAGCTTTGCTCAAGCTGTTCAGCTCTGCAACGAGATCTCAAAATTCATCCTCCCATGACAAACTCAGGAGCAGAGGGGAGGTAAAAATTTCACCTTCAGCCTTCTGTTTTGGGAGAGCAGCTCAGGGAGAGCCCAGCCCTCAGCTCTCCTCCTACCTTCTCATTTGTACAGATGGCTTGTGTGGAGGGGAGAGGGATTGTAATGCCAAAAGAGATGAATGGTATCTACCAAGTTCTTTATTCAGGCTACAGTATTGACCTATATCTGCTCCATAAAGGTGAAAAAACATGGATAGCTGTGTGGGTTGAGCAGGAACATCTTCCTGCTGCCAGCTGGCAAACAGCTTGGGGATTACAGCATGAGGATTAATAGCCTTTGTCATTTGTAAGTGCAGATGCTAACCTTACTCATATGACAGACTGATCTTCTTTGGATTCTGTGCCTGTTTGCTGTTCCAGAAAGATGACCTTGGGCTGCTGTGAGAGACAAAATATTTACACATTCATTTCTTAGGGTCCACAATGTAGGCTGCAGGAAGACAGGAGCTCACTCTGCTCTAAGAAAAAAAGCTGTATGCCTTCAGCAGATCTGGAGCTCAGGAATCATGCAGAGGAACTGGATTTCAGCTCAGGCTTGATGCCACTGCAGCCCAGCTGTGCTGCTTTCTGGAGTAGAGTGAGCAAACTCCCAGCTCTACAGCAGCAGAAGAAAACAGAGAGCCTTCCCTGCCTCCCTCCCTTCTCACCACCTTCCCACCACTGCTCAGGGTTTTCATTTCTAGCTTGACATCTCATTAAATCTGCACCAGATCCCAAATAAACACCCAAAACAGTTACGTGGAATTATCCTGGATGTCTTTCCAAGCTTTAGGATCTGTCAGCTTCTGGTTGCTTGTATCACAGAAGCAGATGAGCTGGGAGCCAGCACTGCTTTCTGGGATATGAGAATGTATTTGTTGGGGTAGCACATGCTGAAGGGAAAAACCTGCCTCATTCAAAGTGTGAGCTTTTCTACAAACCCTTGCTGCTTTGTTTTTTCCTCTCAAACCATAGCTGCAAACATCACACTTAGTACATTTTAAATGAAAAGCGGATGTTCCTGCATACTAATTCCTTCAGGCTCTGTTGTGCTTCTATGGAAAACAATGCCCATGAGAAAAAGAAGAAAGAAAATACAGAACAGTTTGTTTCTTCTGTCATTAACTTGGTCCACACTGAGGTGAACGTGTGTCACTACTTTGTAAATATTAAAGTATCACAGCCCAACCAACAAGCTTCAAATTCCCAAGTGGATTAGCTAGCAGGGAGGCAAGGTCTCAGTCATGAGCATCATAACTTTAGGATGACCCCTCCAGGAGTCAGCTTCTCTGGAGCCCAGGGACAATGTGATGGAGAAGGCTGTATTCTCTGCTCAGCCTTTGTGTCCACCTTTCGTGCTGAAGGGCAGAAGGCAGCTGAGAGGCAGAGAGATGAAGTGCTGTGATCATACAGATTAAAGATGATGATAAATATGGGAGCGGAAAGCAAGCTCTGCAGGCACGCCAGCTCCAAGGTCATTGCCAGCTTCAACTGAAGGGGAAAATGAACTGCCACCAGAGGAAATGCCTGCTCCTCTGCCAAGCTGCCACCCTCGGCTTTTTGCTGGAAAAATGATCAATAGCAGCTGGCAGCCTTTGGTTCTATGCATCCAGGAACATCTAAAGACATTCATGACTGAAGATCAGTCCACTATGTAAAGCACCAAACAACTCCTCGGGATCTGCAGCCGCTAAAAATATATCCAAGTATTGTCAACGTACCCTCGGAGCTGCACAACCCACATTACCCCCAAAAAGGAAACGCAGGCAAGGCAGAGTGACAGGAACGAGCAGACCACAGCAGGGTCCAACTAATTAAAGACACTGGTAAAAAGGAACCCAAACAAATCAAAGGATGTAGAAGACTGTCCAGATAAAGCCTTTGCAAATGGGCACTTCAGTGAACCATCGCTGTAGCTCAGTGGGCTAAAAGAGCTACACATTTCTGTGGGCATCAGCTGAAGATCACCATTATCATGGGGAATATAAACACAGTGAGATCATTCTGTTCTGTTGTCGACACACATTAAAACCAAACGATGAAATAACAGCAGAGAGCTTAGGAGGACAGGGGCGTGCTGGCTGGAGAGAGACCAAGGAAGGAACAGACTGCAACCAGATGAACGATGCTGTTCAAGATACAGAGCTGTATGCAGAGCACTTGCCCACAAAATTCTGGGCCTGTGCCAGTGCAGTTAGTTCCTTCCCACACAATGGTTTTGTGGCTTTTCAGGCTTTTTTTTTTCAAGAGAAGAAAATTCAAATAAGCTATGAAGGGATTACAAACAGTGGTGTCAAAAGGGAAGGAATTGTCTCAGAAAACCAGTGCATTAGGAAATATCCATAATCTGGACCTGCAAGCACCCAAGCATCCCAAAGACAGGTCAGCGATTCCTATCCTGCTCCTTGAACTTCCCAAGGCCCTCCCACATCTCCTCTTCCCACTTGGAACCTAGAGAAGCAGAGAGCAAGCATCAGCACCCACATGGAGGAAGACCAGTGGAGCACAGGGCCCATCTACCAACCATCACCAACTGTGAGTCAAGAGAGTCAAGCTTCCCAAGGAATGGAAAACTTACTCCAAAATCTTGTCAGCCAGTTCCAAAGGAAACAAGGGGTTAAAGCAGTGACTGAAAGGGCAGTGGTATTTACATAAGAAAGACCAGGAGCACAAGCTGAGCCTGTATCAATATTAGCAATGACTAATTCAATCTGTCAATGGGAAAAATAAGAGGAGCTTTGGAATATGCCAGGGGTGCTGCAAAGCCTTCATTTCACAGACAGTCAACACTGAAAAGAAAAATAAACCACAAAAGCAGCAAAAATCCCAAAAACATCTAGCAAACACAAGCACCTCCAGCACCTTGTTCATCCCAAGATTCCAAAAATTCCTCCATTGCTTCAGTAATGAACCCCACAAATGCACTGCTCAAGGCATGGCTGTGCCAACAGTTTTGGCAATAGCTCCAAAAACCCAGTGGTCCATTTGCCACATTCCCTTTTCCCCCCCTCCAGAATTTTCTGGTAAAATATAAAACCAAAATGTTGCAGCAGGAATGCAGCAACCTGTTTCCCCTGGACAACAAAGTTTTAACATGCTTAGATATTGGCTTACTCTAAGTAAGCTGTTTTCATTTGCTTTCCTCTGACTCCCAACACTCTACACTGAAATTATATATTAAAATTCAGTTCCGATAATGCCGTATCTTCAGAAAAGATCTTACTGTGAAAACAGCATGGAAGTCCAAAACCAGTTTATTTCATTGCTTTTTAAAATTATCTTTTTCAATAGTTTTTTCTTTAATCATACTGTTATAAATCTGGATTATCTCCAGTACGCTACTGAAACATTATCAGCTTACACTTTTCCCTTAGCTAATCATGAAGCAAAAGCAACGCTTTGCAGGTTCAAGAAGTTATGAAGAGAATCTCAGTAAGTTTATTATACATATACATTCCAGGTTACAAAATTGACTATAAACACTTGTATATACATTTTATGCAGTTATGGAAAAAAAGACATAGAGATAGGAAAACAATTGGAATCAGCAATTGCACCTTTTGAATTGGGCTATTTCCTCTACTTTTTTCCCAGAAGAAAAGTGTATGATAAAAAAAAACCCCAAAACTATTGTGCTCATTACCACTCAAATGTTCATTTTTTCTTGCATTGGTAATAGAGAAGCATTAGCAGTGCATTCAAAAATGCATGTTTGCTGAGCTGAATTTTGGTTGTATCCTGTTTTGTGACAGAAAGCCCTAGTAGTGCAAAGCAGACATGCCAGCTTATCTAGACAGTGGAGGAAAACCCTCCTGCATAGGACACCCACCAGTCTCTCTTGAAAAATGATGTTCAGACAGGTGATAAGAATATACAAAAGCAGGGTCTGTAGAATAACTTGCAACACCTGTACCAGAAGTCTTTCTACATGCAGATTATTCTGTCTGGCTCATGAGGACAGACAGAGCCTGTGTGTATGACATCGAGTGATAACCTATGAGTGTCACAGCACTGCCCTCAGGACCTGGCTGGCCTGAATGTGATGCAAACCAGCACAGAGGCCCAAGTTTGGACTAACAGCCAGTGCCAAAATTTGCATTAGTTAGATTTGCACAGCACCATTGAAAGAAGGAGGTGGCTGCAGTGCAGTAGGAGGCAGAATTTAGTGCCAGATCTCAGCAAATGACAAAACCAAAACATGAAGTGAATCAGTACAGACAAACCTTTTCAGCAAAATATTTCCCATGTCTTGCTGTCATCTGCAGGAATGGAAAAGTGCCAGTCCTCTCCTAGAGAGCACAGGGAATGGGAGATTGGGCAGCTGATAGCATTTGAAGATCTCAGCACCTCACTGCCTACATACCATCACTATACTTGAGGATGAACATCCTCCTTTGTGTCACAAACAGAACTGCAACAACAACCCCTTAGTCAAGCAGCAGACTAAGACATGTCCCCTCTATCCATCATCTCCATGGCTTCAACTTGCAGGGACAGGAAAAAAGATTAGAGTGGAAAAGGACAATATAGTCCAAAAAGTCACTATGTGAAAGTGTCATCACTCCATCCAGCAAGCCTGCGCCTCATGTTGCTTTCAGTTGGAGGCAGGAAGCACAATACTTTCTGCAGTGCTAGTTCAGCAGAGTCAGCAACCCCCTCTGTAGGGTCTCCTGGTTCCTATTCCTTGCCTGCAGAAGATCTCACCCCAAGATGAGGTGACATGGTCTGGCATCCTCTACTGCTCAGCATGCCAAAAACAATCTCCTTTCATTTCCCAATAAGATATTACAGGATAGCATATTCGAAGAAGAGCCCTCAGCAAACCAAGTAGTGCTTAGCTGAATCCCAGAGAAACCACGGATCTGAAACCTTCCCCTGTGATGCTCACAGAAATGCTTTTCTGAATAAACATCACTTCTAAAAACCAAATTAACACATTGGGAAAACAATGATGCAAAAAAGCATGATTCAGGCACAAAGGTGGATGTTCAGCTTGTTCTGGTCTTTTTTTGGTATTTGTGATGATAGAAACCATAGCTTCAAGTAAACATCTAAACATGCACTGTGTAATCCAATATAAAACCGATGCTCATTATTTCTTGTGCAAACCTATGGCAATGCAGGCTAACAAGTGCACAAGGTGCCTAATTAAAAATATCAGTAGTGTTTAGTCCTAATATCAACTGTTAGTACAGGAGAACAGTAATAATGTCTAGGCACTTAAAAGTTGACAGAGAATTCAAGAGTGCTTCTCATGCTGCCTGAAAAATAAATCATCCAGTCTGCAGTAGTATCAAATGCTCATTTCTAGAACTTAGAAACACGATAATAAAAGGGAGAGGATGTGATCTGCATGCAGCTTAGCCTTTCTATGAGCTATCTGCGTGTGAAGAATATTTGCAAACTTCATTAATATAAATAAGGGAAAGGAGGGAAGAGAGAGTTTATCCCAGAAGAAAACAGCTTTAAAATCAGGCTGTGATGATTAAGCCTATGACAAAATGAGCCAGACAATGACCAAGGAAAGGATTTTGTAGGTATTCCCATTGCTTCTACCTAGGGTTAATTATTTGGATGTAGAAAATCCAGGACAACCTGGAAAGACAAGAACTAAACACGCTTCCCAGGCCTTGCCACCTTTAATACCCATGACTGCTGACACTGAACAGCCAGGTTAAAGGGCACATGCCCTGTCAGAGCACAGTGCTTGTCAGGTGATAGCTGTTTTCTGCTGGCTGTGAACAAGGTAAGACAGCCCTTTGTCCCAGGATCCACAGGCTGCCCTGGTAAGCACTAGGACTCCAGCAGTGTGTGCCACCTGCAGACCTGTGTCCCTTGTGATTCCTTCATTTCCTGCCAATGGCTTTGCTCCTCCTCTCCACTGCTGTTCTGACCCATGGAGATCCAGCCGACCATCTCCTTGCGCTTCATGCCGCGCCTGTTGTATATGGAGATCATTAGGGTGACATCAGAGAGCTGGAAGAGAGCAACCTGGAAGATGAAGGTTTCCTTGTAGACAGGGTTGGGCTGACCTCGACGGATGGAGGTCTTGCAGCGAGACATCTCTTGACCCACAGAGTTGCGCAGGCAGAGCTTTCCATAGGTATCTAGGCCAAAAAGAAAAAAAAGAGGAAATAATATGCCTGGCACAGGTAACAGACTAAATGGAAGCCCCAAGTGGTCAAAAAACACCTGAAACACCTCTAAGTAGGACAGCTTTGTCTGCAGTGAATAACAGATGAGTCTGGACTGCTCTCTTTGGTAAAATCCATGGGATTAGAAGCAGCAGATGAAAGCAGCTCTTAGATTTTCTGATATTCAGCTGTTGAGAAAAGGAAACTGATGCATGTTTCAGTCCTGCTCTCTTGGAAAGAGCAGGGTATCTGGTATTCAGTTCTATCAAGCCTGTCTAAGACTAACCAAAACTATGGGCCTCTCTATCGATTTTCCACATCAAATGGTGTGTCTCCATCTTCCCTTCCTCTCCCTCACAGTCAAGCTTCATTAGAGCTCTGTTACCCATGTTTCCCTTGACTGCCCTTGTCTCTTCATCACCCTCCCTTGGAAGAATGCTTCTGTGACCTATTGTTTGTGACACTAAACAAAAAAAGTCTTGAAAGAGTGGGAGAAAAAACCCTGCATAGACAGTGAAACAATTTGATCTCCCACAATAATTTCAAGGTTTTTTCCAAATTCTCATAATACTTTTTTGGTGGACTCATGGTTAATTTTATTCACTATTTAAGTCAATACAAGGAGTAAACATACCTAGTAGATACAGAGAAGGAATGGTCCAATTTAGCATTCCTATAAATCTACTCTTTAAACTCTTGTTGCCTCCTGTACTAACTAGTTCACCTCTATTATCTGATTGCTAATATTGTGGTCTAAGAGCTCCCAGTGCTCCACAGACCAGCTCAGTGGAAGTTTTCACCTTGCTCTGCACGTGGCAGTGACAGATTGCTTGGCTAGACAAGTCCTCTGCTAACCCCTTCGTAATCTGTGCCTGGGTTCCTGAAAGTGAGTATTATTTCAGAGTGTGCCAAAGATAGGAAATAAATAACAAGCCTCTGTCTCTTGTCTACAGCATTTCTATCCTCTTCTGTTCCCGTTTGATGTGCTATTTTACGCACTTATCTACTGAGCAACACAAGGTGTGAAATTACACTTCAGGTGTGAAAACACTTCTATGTCTCCAAAGCAGGGCTTTCCACTCCTCTCAAACTGTTCCACTGAAAAAGCTGTCAGGAGACTGACAATTGAGGAGAAAATTGTGAGCCTGCACAGCTGTACAGCTATCAAGTTACTGCGGGGAAAGTTCAGTGCAATCATTAGCTAGGGGTGCCAGCTTGGCTCCCAGCATAACACTGGAGATGAAGTAGATCTTGCCATGAAAGACCTACTTGTTAGTAGTCAGAGTTGTGATTTAATTTCCTGATTGTATCTGAAAAGGAAAAAAACCCGCTTTATTAAGAATTGGACTAATTTGCACCTTAATATTCAATGTTGGTTGCGCTGAGGGACTGAAATCTGTAAACACTTCAGACCACCAGAAACACCCAAGAAAGGCCAAGAGAGGACTCTCTCTTCTAGCTCAGCTCAATGTGGAACTGTGCAAGATAACTACCAGACA
This sequence comes from Sakesphorus luctuosus, assembly GCA_013396695.1. Taxonomy (NCBI): domain Eukaryota; kingdom Metazoa; phylum Chordata; class Aves; order Passeriformes; family Thamnophilidae; genus Sakesphorus; species Sakesphorus luctuosus. The sequence continues at coordinate 263,996 of VWZD01011166.1, read as the reverse complement.
CAACTCTTGCAGTGTTTGTAGAGATGTCACTTTGCTTTGCGGTGTCAAACCTCAATGTGCACTGAAGTATTCCTCATGTGTAAGTCCTGGGGGGCTGGTCTAGGCTGCAGAGAATTCCCTGGAAATACAGACAAGTGAGGAGTAGGGGGTTTATAGATTTTTTTTTTAATATATATTTGTCCTCTTTTTCTGAGAAAGGGATTTCAAAATAGTGGAGGATCTCCACTGGGCTAATTTTTAAAAACAAACAAGTAACTAATTAGTACAGTTCCCTGTTTGAACTTTAAATTTTTTCTTTCTTTCCAATTGAAATCTCACATTTTCACATAATTTCACTGCATTTTCCAAACCAATCCCATTTATAGGCAGAAACACGAAGGATCTCATTTCTGCTGACCTGGAAGAGAGGTGAGTGCTGAAACCTAGGACTTCACAGAGATGGGACCCTCTATCTTTGCTCCTGGCCCAGTTCTCCCATTATTCTCTGGATGTGTCTTGGTGTCACCTTGCTTTTCCCTCTACCCTCTGAGAACTGCTTTGTTGAGAGCATTTGATTTGGAACATAGTAGGGGCTGGGAATGCTCAGCAAGGGCAGAGCTGGGGCACAGAACAACACTGGAATGGTTCTGCCTCTGGACCCCTTGGAGTTTCCCTGACTATGCTGGGGCAGGGAATGGGCAGAGTGGAGATGCAGCCAAGAACTGCTACCAACACCCTCTCTGCCATCCCACCTGAGCATGGCAGCAAAAACCAACAGCAAATTAAGAACTTTTGTAGATTATCCTCTCATGTTACTTGAGGGAAAGGTCACCCACACATGCCTGTATCTCTTTTTCTAAGAAGACAGGGAGAGGATTGAGGTCTACATTTTACTCTTAGTATACCTTTATATCATCCTTCCTTCTGACTTTCTCCAGTACTGGCAGCTCAGGTGGGATTCATCACACCTAACTGCAGGCACATTCATTTGAACAGTCCCCAAAGGAGTCAACCAATTTATAATCAAAGAAGCATATGGCATAATTCAGCAGCGATTTAGTAGACAGTGCTGCCATTAAAGAAGATTTAGGTTTTAACACTAAAGCAAGTGCCACAGCTAAAATGCCTCATAGGATACTGTTTCAGGATGTCCAAGTTAATTTTCCAGACAATGAATGGATCCTTCTAGGATGTCACACCCCTGACTGAGGCCTCGAGTTGCAAATTGGGGGTGATACAACTGGCTTTGAAGAAAACTGAGAAGCACAGTGCCAATGACTTAAAATAAAGTCAGAAAATGTGTTTTTTTTTCTTTAATACATATCAGATTTGCTACAATTATGCACCAAAACCCTATCTATACAGCACCGAGGTTGGTGGGGATTCTGCATGTATCATCTGGATCAGGCAGGAATGTGCAGGCTGGAAAGATTCTGTGCTCAGGGCAGAGATAATACCAGGATCCCCATTCACACCCATGAAAGCACAGGCACAAAACCAGTGCAAGTGACAACTAAATCAGGCTGCTAATTCTCCTCAAATTTATTCCCTGGGTGTATTTTATCAGGCAAAGAATCAAGATTGCCTGAACAGAAATAAAAGAGTAGGTGTGGATCATATATTTAGCATCTGAAATTTGCTTCGCAGAGTTGGTACATATGAGGCTGAGCTGTTATTCTGCTTCACTAACTACATTTTAAGATCATAGTTTGCCCTTTCTGCACTGTGCTCCCTGCAGTATCTTTTTAGGTGTCTCATCAGAAAACACTTCCTAGTTCTCCTTTTGGTCCAGTCTGGTCCTCTGAGATGGGAAGCTCTCCCTTCCTGTTGACTTTGCCAAAGAAAATCCATCCCCAGATACACAGTGAAATTAGTGAAACAATGGCAAAGATGAACTTGACAATTTACTAAGGAATGTATGTGCAAGAGCATCTATTCATTATGAAGGCAAACATTTTCCATCTAATTACATGCTCAGATTCAGTAATGGCCTCATTACGATGGTGTCTCAGCACTCTATGCTCTTCAGAGTGTTTACTTTCAAGCCACCTCTGTCAAGCAGAAAAGGATAAGAGAGACTAGGGCTTGCATTCTTTAACATGCTTAAGTTCTCACCTTCTATTTGGGCACCCATCTCACTGACATGAAGAGTGATCCCTCTTAATATCTGGGAGTGTCTGAGACTGCAGCTTGCCCACTGTTACACAAAAGTCTGTGAAGATTCAAGAACAAAGTCTAATTTTGCGAAGACCAATTTTAGAACTGCATCTACCAGGCTCTCCTTTCCATACAGGTTTTGGAACAGAAATTCTTTCTGCAAATAATTTTTACTCTGAATGCATCTTTCATCTCTAGTATGAGTAGATTGAACAATGCTCACTTATACATAAAATATCAACACCTCTGCATTTAATACCAGAGTGAAAAGCACTAAATCAAGGAATGCTGCAAGAAGCCAGACACATTTTGGGCTAGCACCGCATCATCTACTCCAGAGGTCTGGGCAAATCTCTCCTTGTGCAGACTGCTCTGTCTCCATCAACACTGCCCCAACTATAAAACACCTCTTGAGAGCTCATCTGCAAAGGCAATCACTTTATCCGCGATTCTTCTAATGACCCATTTCTGTCATGATCCTTCTCAGGGAACTAACTGATAATGACAACTCAAGGGAATAATCAACTGTAATTTATGCATTGCCATTTTTGGAGCAGGGACCATAGCGCGCATTCTGCTTTCCCTTCCACTAAGCACTACCATTATTAACAAAGCTGACCCATGAGCAAAACCACTGCAAATACAAAAGCGTCTGACCCCCTGCTTGAATTTATATTTAGAAAGGACATAAACAATCAAAGACTCCTGACCCCTCACGTCTGTGGACTGCAGGGTACCCCACAGTGCGGTATGGACTTTCCCACCCGCGCTCCAGGCAAGCTAGCTCATTTCCAAAAGCAGTATAACCATGTCAGCATGCTGCAATCCAGACTAATAACAGCCGCAGTAGAATAAAGCCTTGGGCCTGGAGCTTAATTTCCCCCAGCTGGCATGCCCACGCTGCCAGCCTACAGAATGAACGGCAGCACCGTGCGGCAGAGCTGCCCCAGAGCTCAGCTCTCTGCTACTCTGTACAGGCAGCTCAACACAAGGTCTCAGTTTGAGACCCACAAAACCATTAGTCCTGGCTTTACCTCCCCATTAAACCAGTAGTGGGGCAGAAATACTCTGAACTCGGCTCACTACAGCTTTATCGGTAAAAGAGCAGGGAGGAGAATTAGACCCAAGCTTTTGGTCCCAAGCCAACATTGTGAAAGTCTGGATTAAGACAGTTTGTGGCCTACTCTATAAATCATACAAGAGCTGTGATCTGCCTACTATGTTGCTGAGAACCCAACTTTCCTTCGCCTATTCCACCAAGCCTTTTGCTGCTCAAGTCCCCTCTCCTGGGGCTTACAGATCCCACACAAGGGAGAGGCTGGAATCTGGCAACGTTCACAACATGTGAGTCATCACAGAGATCAGCATTGCCTTTAATTTAAAATACAGCAGAAAGGAATGCACTGCACCCTGGGAGCAGTTTGGCCTGAGCAGAGAGAATTGCCAGCATCAGACATGCAAGAGAGGCAGGAGATGAGGGATCCATGAAAGCAACTCCTAGGTCTCTCAGGAAGGAAAGCTGTTTCCAGAGCTCCTTGAGGCTCAGTTCCTTGGTGATACTTCTCTACTGCCTCAACACCCCATGTCCATTCCATTTTACAGCATGAGCCCTCACCTTGGACAGGCTACAGAGCTAGCTTACCATCTGCCTGCACTCCCCAGCCCTGAGGAGGTGCAGTTTAGTCTGGGCTGACACAGCTAAAGCAGAACAAAGACAACTCTCCAGATGCACAAGGTGACTCTCCTCTAATAAGGGCATTTCAACACTTTCCACATTTATGCATTGCTGCTGCCTCAGAGAGGGGTGGCAACTCTAACAGAGAGCTTATCAGGAAGCACGGTCACACACCTCAGCAACAGCAGTGGTAGGGGCATGATGTAAGGATGCTAAAGCCTGGCTTCTGTCACCTCCAGCAGTGGTGTCCACAGGCTCGGCTGTATTGCACAGCCTGTCATCAGATCTCCTCATTGCAGATTTGCACTAAAAATTCAGCTCCAGCTGAAACTTGGAATTAGGAGAGTTCTGCTCTGGTAGTGATGACTTCTTCTTCTGCTTGCTTTGTGAGGAGGGAAAAATTAGTTTTTTTCTTGTTCACAACTATGGGAGTGGGAGAACATCACCATACATCCACTTCAAAAGCACTCCTTGATTCAGAAGTATCTTCATTTTTATTCCCAGCAACTGTCTCATGCATTATACTTTTCACAGACGTTTTAGAAATATAAAACTATCAAAAACATTACTGGATAACCATGTGCTAACCTTGGATGTCTAATTATCACAGAATATACTCCACAAAAATCTCACAGTTGGTCCATGAAAGTCCCTGGTTCTGACAATTGTCTTTCTAAACCTAACCAGTCCCAGGTCTCACATGTGGTGGGAAGAGCTCTGCCCAGCCAGTCTATCCAGCCAACAGTACCAACATCACACACCTTAGTAAAGCTATAAAAACATGCTGGTTCTCTCCAAAATACTCTCCCAGACTTCGGTGATTTGTGACTCAAGAACACCCAGAGTCAGAGGTAGTGTCTTTGTATTTAATGATCCTCTGGGGAACTTTCTTTGTGAATTTCTCCTGTGCTGCACAGAGCTCAAGGAGCCTTCCAACATCCATGACATTCTGTAGTGAGGAATTCAACAGTGTAGGTGAAGAGCTGTCTCCTCTTCAGAAACCGCTACCTCCTCGCTTCCTTTTGTGATCCTTTGGTTTTGTATCAGGAGAAGACAATGCATAAGTGTTGTCAATTCACTTCCTCAATGACACAGACTTCTGTGAAATCTTCCCCCATCTCCCTTTGTTGTAACATCGTAGGAGGCACAGTCAATTCAGCTACAGTTTGCTGGAAGCTGTTCCCATACCCCTGATTGTCTCCAAGACTCCTCACCACATCTTTTCAGTTCTGCCATATTCTATTTGAACAGAGGGAGCCAGAAGTGTACATGGCATTCATTAGAACACTGACTGTGTATTTACAATCAAATATCAATTTTTCATTTTGTCCACCTTTGTTTTGGATTTTTTCACTACAGTTGCTGATTTTTCAATTGACATTTTCCTGGAGCTGTTTACTATAAGCCTAATATTTCACTCCAAATTGAAATATTGAGTCCATCCACATTAAGTTGTAATTCCCTATGTGCCCCCATACCATACTTTACATTCATCCACACTTCTTCTTCCACCTCACTGCCCTGCTGCTCATTACTGAGACATCCTTCTGGGGCTGCTTGTGTCTGGCCTCATCTTTCCCACCCAGAACAAAGCTTTCTCAGCTGTTCTTACTGTAAATTTATTTTGGCTGTGTTCAAGAATGGGCAACAAGAAGATGCAGAAGCAGAGGTGATTTTCTACCAGCTTCCCAGCACATTTTACTGCTCTCTGGAGGACCCAATCCACCCCATCTTGCCCTGGCAAGATCTCCCTTCTATTACCAATGACATGGGAACATGAATCACAAAGCTTTAGGAGCTGAAGCAAGTTCCCTGTTCAGAGCAAGACATGCAGGTTAAAAGTCAATTTTTTTATTCAGCTTCTTGGTCTTATTTGGAGTAACTAAAGGAATTAACCTGTGCCTTAGTTCTCCAGGAATGTAATAGGGTTAATAACTTTCCTTCCCTCGCAGGTAAGCTGATAAAATAAAATTCACTTTCAAGCCCCCTGACACCAGAGCAACAAAGATCTTAACATAAGGGTCCTAGTTTTTCTGCAGGGGCATTTTCAGTACTTCTTGGCATTGTTATCTTTGGCTCAGGTAGATATTTGTTTCCAGATGAGTCTTTACTTCAAGCAGGACTTTCTCTTGTTCCCAACAGAAATCCTGATAGTTTGTCCTCTCCCTCTTGTCTTTTCCAGCATTAATGCTATTGTATTTGTTTAATGGGGTTAATATTCTGCTGGTATAATAATGATCATCTATGGATGTAATTATAATGTGTGATTAATTCTGCAGCTGTTGAAAACATTGGAAGATTTTTGTTAGGCAAGGGAATAACTTCACAATACTTCTTCTCAAATTGCTTTACATGCAGACACAAACCCCAAAAGAAATGCAGAAGGGAAAAGAAGGAAGTCTGGATTAGAGGAGAGAGAGCTGCACCCAGCAGAGCAGCTGATGAAGGTTTAACGTCACATGGGCAGAGACATCTCTGTTTTGTGTTCATACACTGACTAGTTCAAATGATTCCTGGCCCATCACTATGATCCCAAGGTATTACTACCATGCACGTAGTATGTAAGTGGTTATAAATTTTTAAAGACATTTCAGCCAGTGGTGTAGGCTTCTCTTCTTACTTCTTTTTATTATAACCACCCTTTAAACATATGCACTGTGTTTTAAGAAGATACAAGACCACAGAACAAAATATGAACTCCTAAAAAATGCTAGCACAGGTTAATGTTTTTTATAAGAACCAAATAGAATGAGGTGGACAGCATACAAGCCATTAGCACTAAAATACCAGGAGTGTCCACATCTGACAAAACTGTAGATGCTTTTCGGCATGAGGCTTTTTGCCAGACACTGATAATTTACGGTCCGATGCTGCATCCCTACCCTTGAGTGCTCTTAAGTGCTCTGAGTGATAATGGACCTATTTATGTGATCAGGGATTTTAGGCTTAGACCTATAACTCAGCATGTTCCCTAGAACAATACCTGGATGCTTATCCTTGACCAAACTATCCTTAAATCCCACATATGTCACCTGAAGAGAGGATACAGATTTAAGTTTCTGTAATACGTCCAGCTGTTTCCTAACCCAGTTGTTACTCATGTACGCACTCAGGACAATATTTACCCGACTCAGTTTAAAGGTTTAAGTGAAGGAGAGGACATGCCCAGGAAAAATGGAGACATGCACTGTCTCCATTTTTTTCTCCAGAAAACTAACTCTTTCAACCTCTGCAGTCTTTAATACCTAAACTTACCAATGTCCCAGTCCAGTTCCTTCTCCTGCACACAGTGAGATCCCTGTGCAAGGATGCCAAGAAGGAAGCATTCGTGCCTACCTGAAATTTCTATCATACTTTATAAAAGTCACTACCTCTGAACTTCAAACAACAGAATCACAAATAAGATCTATTTAAGGAAACACAAGGGCTCTTTCCTCACCCTCCAGAAAGCAGGACAGCAGTTTTAGTTTTCACCTTTTGAAGGACTTATTGAGCATCTCATTCAGCCTCCAGCATGTTTCAGACAGTAATGGTCAGACCTCACAGCGCTCCACTGTAGTGTCTGAGGAGTTAGCAGTGAAATAACTGTTCCAGCATCTGAGATAAGTGCTGGTTTTCTTCCTTCTTTTTAATTTCTATCTATTTCTGCTTCACTGGGTTTTCCTTTGCTCACCACACTACTGGGAACTTTATAGGCACAGAAGAACAGTTCAGAAAGCAGAAGCAAAAATGTGACTTGGAATGCAAGAAGCAGATTGTGATAGGTTCAGAATTTGCCTACAATCATTTATGGGTTTCTGTGTTTCACCTAAAAGCTGATCTAACACTAAGAGACACTGGTTTGGTAAGGCTAAAGTTCATCTGGATACAGAAAGGATGCAAAGAAACAACACAAGATAGTCTTAACAGCAAAGATGAAAGAACTGCTATGAAACAACATAAGATCTATTGTTTTGGCTGCCAGAAGACTTTGTCCAGCTTATCAAACTAATTAAACTAGATTTATCCAAAGCCCTACAAACACAGAAATGGAAAATTCAGGCAGAATTTAAAATAAAAAGTCCCTCAAGGAATGTCTCCTTTTCCCATATCCTGATTCTGTTCTTATGTCATCAACAAACACAAAATGTTTTTTAGGTTGAAAGACGCTTCCAACCAAGCTCCTGCACTCCTGTGCATCCCCTGCCAAAAAGCTGGATGGGACATCTGATCAAGGCAGATAAACTTTCCCATGCTGAAAGCTAACCTGTGCACACATTGCTAATCTGCCAAACTCCACCACACCAGGGGACCAGGACAGCCACAACTCCCCAGCGCCCAGACACAATGAGTTACAGAGTTTCTCAGCTTCTAACAACACATGCACCCAGAAAGATATTTGTTAGGAAAAAAAAAACCAAAAAAATTTCACTAGTTTGGTCATTGTATTGCATGTAGTAGGTTTAAAAGCAATTATTTACATGCAGGGAGATATTTCATTTATGAGAAAAAAGTGGGCATCACAGATGCCTGACCCAGCCAGATACAAGACAACTTGTGCAGGGCCTGATTTAAGAACAGAATTGCTGCATAATCCACCTGTCTGGGCAGCTGAGACACAAAACTCCAATACCACAGGTAGTTACATGAAAACATGCAAGAAAAAAATGAAGACATTAATTTGAACCTATACTGGGACTGCTTTAATTTCATTTCTGAGAGTAAAACTCTAAGATGTATCTACACTACAGTATAAGTAAGCACAGGAAGGCTAGCCTGCTAGAGCATGGAGCAAGGCGCTTGCCTTGGTCTACCTGTGTTTTAAATTACTAAAAAAAGCCCCAACCTGAACTCTTTTAATAAAAAATATGTATGCAAATAAGAACATACTTTTAGATAACTCATATGGAGAACCTGTGTTGCTACAGATAATAAAAGATGAGGTAAGGCTACACAGACTTGGGTCAGGTGTTTTACTGTTGCACAGACCTGCCCTTAATTCTCGAGGGACTGACTGATTGCACTGATTATTTCTGTAATATACTCAAGTACAGTTTGGAGGAAACCTGAGTTTTCACATCCATACACTGCAATATTACATCAATATTTTGCTAGATCTGGCCCAAGACCAGAGCATCTTTCAAAAGCAGTCTTAGCATTTTGCAGCTAGAGATACTATGCCAAATCCAGTGAAGGCAAGGAACTGTCAAAGGTTATTACCTTTGACAAGTAGGCAAACATCACAAAAAGCAAACACACCAGCAAACAAACAAAAACCCATTATTCCACATCGCCATTAACTGGTGGTTTCAGACAGGAAGCAAAGGGACAACATAGGATGAATATAGTGCTGTCATTCAATCCTTGAATGAGGCAACCCAGCAGCAAAGCAGGCAAGACCAGGCAGTGGGCTGTGGGACTCCATCTGTATCATGGATATTAGCAACATTACCCTTCTCAAGGACTAACTACAGCTCAGGCACTAACTAAACCTACTGTAAGGAAATTTTCATTTTTTCCATTAGGACTGGAAGAATGAACTCAACTGCTGGGACCCTGTTGTGACAATTTTCAAATCTTCTTTTTGCAGAAGATTTTGTGCAATAGCAGGGAATTCACAGCAGGAGGATCCTTAAAGGGCCCAAAGCACCAGGTCACCCAGCACACAGCAGCACAGCAAGGGAATTAAATAAAGTATAGCCCTGGGAAATATTTGATGGCCCTAGGCAGGGCCCCTGCAGGTCACAGGGTAACATATAAATGCTTGGAAAGTGCTTCTTTCTTTTTATGGATCTGCTGAGAATTACTCTGTGCTTTGGGTATAATAGCACTTTTGCCTTAATCAGATGTTGTAAAGGTATATGCAATAAAACAGACATTCGGGAATTACCATCCCATCAGCTGTATCTTCATATGATTGCCTCCAATTAACCTGAAACATTTACCAGCACATCTATCTGAAATAATGTGGTTAATTTTCAATCAGGTATTCTGCAAGGAAAGCCAGCTCAGAAACAGCGTAATTGAATATCTTGAGGAAGAAAATAAAAAGCAAATTTTGACTCAATAGTGTTATTTAATAGCAGTGAAAGTACTTACCAGGTGGCCTATTAATTGCAAGGTTTCGGAAATGACTGCCTTTGATCATCTCCACTGACAGCCGCCCCGTAGTGGCATTGTATGACAATCCCACGAGCAGCTCTGGCACCCCTCCATGCGACAGGGACTGTGTTGAAGAAGCGCTATCACTGTGAGAGATTGCTGACAGACTAAGCTGAGAATCTGCACTCTGCAGGGAAAGAGCACTGAGACAATCATCAGGACATTCACCACCACCCTCCCCTAATTTATATCTTGTAGCCTTGTTTAGTAAGATGTCTCTTAAGAAATTACAATAACTAAGAATTAATTATGCCGGGGCAGCAGAAGAATCAGAGCATCACTTTTACAAAAACACGTCTCTGAACTTTCTCTTTAAAGATGAGGAACTCTGTTTAATGTGCTATCACTACTGTAAATCAAAGCCTCCAAGAGAAGCAAACATATTACTACATTAATACTCAGTCAATCTTCTTGATAATGGCTCTTGTATGAAATACAGTTTGCAGTTTGGGGTTTTTAGTCATGTACTGTGCATTTTCTTACTTTTCTTCCCTTGCTACCACAATGCTCTCTCTCTATTCCCTCTTCACCTGGAGTACGATGTTTTATTCATTTTGTGTGCACAGCCTCTCACTGAGCTTTTTGTAGACAATGAATCATGACAGAGCTCATCTACACAAATTGATTGGCATAGCCAGACCTGGATATGACTGTGATGTGCATGGAAAATTAGGAAGCAGCACAGCCAGTTCCTCTTCCCATGACCCACCTCTCCACTTCCATCTGTCATGTAAAGGAACATTAGTAAGCATTCCCAGCAACATGGAAACTGCAAAATGTGAAGATACACAAACTAGTACCTAGGGCCAAAGGAAGTAGATCCAGCAGTAGCAGTAGCACAGGTCCATCAACACAAGGTTCACAAGAACCTCTATCCTTATTGAAATTAAGACATAATTAGCCTTGGTGGTTCCTGGAACAACCTACTATTTCTGAACAGCATAGCTTGTGATGACTCATGTAGATGTTTATCCACATGATTTCGTGTAAATCTTGCTAGCTGAGCTGTTGTTAACAAAGCACAGCTTTCCAGAGGGGACAAATGCCCTGTTCTTCCCCTTACTGATAACTTTTTAAGTGACAGCAGGACAGATCCACCAGTCAGGTGCTAACAGCTCTGAATGAAAGACCTCAAGTACAACTGGTCCCTGCTCACCAGACGAACGCTTTTATGGACTCTTATGGCTCTCATCAGACTTACACTCAAGTTACTTCTTGGCTCCAAGACCAGTGTCACCTTCACTTCCTCTTCCTGGCTGATATTGCTCATGTAGAACAACTGCTCTCCCATCATCTTCTCTCCAATCATCTTATGCACGGCATAGAGGCGGAAGCGAATGGCGTGGCTGCTTAACTCCTGTGGTTCCAGCTTACTAAAGGTGATTTTGTCCTTGAAGATGGGGATGGGTCCTCTCTGAACACTCGTTTTACCCCTCTGTTTCTTGCCTGGCATCAGAACTGTGTGCACTTGCCAGGTGTTGACACCACTGCGGTCTTTGTCTGGGATATCCCTGGCCTCCAAGATAGTAACTACCAGCTTTTGACTGGAGGATTGATAGTTGAAGATGACATCTAGATCACCACATTTGCAGATGGGCTCATGAGCACCATGATGAGCTGGCACACTGTTCACTTCACTATGTTCCTGCAAAAAATAGGAAGAAGTAACAACTCCACTGGAATTCAACTGACTCTGTGATCCCAACTCCATTTAAAAAAAAAAAATCTCCTCCCTTGTGCCTGCATGTGTAGGCAGTTGCTGTGCAAAATAAGGACCCCACTGTTTTTTGAAAGGGCAGTGACAGTTAATTGCCTGATTTTGTGTAACATTCCTCATAGACTCTAGTAAGCAATAGCAATTGTTGAAACATTTCCAACAAAAAGTTTCATCAATATTTAAGTGTCTTGCAGGAGACGATTAATTTGGCAAATGTTCTGCATAGGGAAAAACTGAACAAAGGTTTTTTTACATTTCTTTCATGTCAATTTTGAAGCATTAACAAAAATATTTTGACCAATTTAACATTCTTTGAACATACACTGGAATTTTTTGTCAAGATGAATTTTTTCACATTACCAAAATCAAACAATTCAGCCAAACATGCTTTTTAGATATTTGGTTCTGCTAAAAATTTAAAAAATTAAGCACTGTGTTCAGTTTGATTGGAAGAGGAAATCACCACATCAGAATTTCTTGCAAAACGAAAATTCCATTTCTAGATGCTACCCTATATTTGAATACTATTCCTACAGCTAAAGCAATGATAATGGAGAAAAACAGTCTGATTAAATACATATTTATTATTTATATCCTTTTTAAATCCCCCAAGAGAAGCATCTGTTTATTCTCTTCAGTTTGGATACTAATACATTAAGAACAAAAATTCAAAATAAACAAACCCAACATGTGCAGAGCAATTTACACACAATCTTTTACCTACTTTTAAAACAAAAACCATCTTGATAAAACAAGATAAAAACATGGATGCTCACCTTACCTTCTACTGAGTGGGCGTGTGCATTTCTGTTCAAAACTGCTTTTTTATCTCAGAGCTAGAATGTGCTTCATGTGATAAAGGGGTTGCTATAGTGATCAATGATTTGTATTTAAACATGAGTATACACTGTACTAAGGAAAGATTTCCAGTTAATAGCCAGAAGGTGAATTAAGGCCTGTCACCAGCATCTGAGTCACCCTCCTCCTCAAACATTTATCTTCTTTTGCATTTCAAGTAACACTTCTTTTCAACACAGGAATCTTATTGTTCAGAGAACAGATGATGAGCCATAGGATGCCTGATGTAAGTCCCTTCAGAAGTGTCTAGGGTGGTATGTGTCTCAAAAAAGGCCTCAGATAAACATCAAAATTTATATTTACTTCATGTCAATCTGCTCTCCAAATGCTCAGATTAATCTGCCACAATGTGCAAGGCTCCAGCTTATTTTATTTTCAGAGATGTTTAACACTTTGCACATAAACACAAAAATCCAAGTGTGCGGTTTAGTGATGGAGACCTGTAGTCAGAGGTCTTGCAGAAGTAATGTCAAAGGGAGAGAAAACACTACTTGAGCAACACACAAAACAACTTGGTTGGCCACAAAACCACTTTTCTGTATGAACAGCAGGCTTCAAAAACCAATAGCAGGCTTCAAAAATGCAAGGTAGGCCAGGTTGCCTGGAGAGAGTGGGGTGTTATGCAAATGTTAAGTGCTGCTGTGTAGCTGTCAAGTTATTTTTGTCTGGTTGATGAAATAATATTTAAGAAGGAAACGTAATCGGGATTGTGGTTGACTCATATTTCCCTCCACATTTTCATTCCTTCACACTTTTATATGTGCATTTGCTACTGAGGGTATGAAATCAAAGCACACTCAAGGGCTGCTGCTAAGGTGTGGAGACAATTGTGTTTGTGGCACAGCTTTGCTTTCATCTGCACACTCAGTCTGAAGAACATGAACTCCTGGGTATCATCATAAACCCACAGGTACAAAGATCCAAGAGGTGCTTTCCTATCCCAACAGGACTGAGTATCTCACCTTCTGCCAGCACATAATGCAGACTGAGGGTCAGATTTCTGGTTTTTGACTGAACAAACTAGCAAGGATTTGGATTTCAGGAAAAGTCAAATCATGCTACTGGAGCTGTGGCCACATCCACTGCAGAGAAAACTGCATGAACTGGAGGCAGAGAGGGAAAGAGAAATGCCACACTCTGTGGCAGTCACCTTTCCATGGGCAACCAAGCCTTAGGGACCTCACAGGCTTGCCCTTTCTGTGCCATCCAGGACTCACCCCCTCCACAGGTTTGCTATGCAATTATTAATCTCCCTTCCACGGAAGTCATTGACAGAACTCCCCTCAGCTTTCAGAGCTCAGCTGGTCAATGAGGGCTTTGTGAACATATTAGTTATACAGACACTTAAACTAAAATCCAAGGAATGAGTGGTGTTCACATACTTCATCTGAATTTCCTTCCCTCTGCCCAGCACAGTTGTTGTGAGGTCAAGCCAAGTATGCTGATGGATACTGCATGTCTAACCTGGTAATTCAGGACAGCCAACATCCACTTCACTAAGTAAAATAAGTCTGTTTCTGCCAGAGAAACCTGAAAGAGCAGCTAATTATGGATAAGGATTGAAATGGTACTTGTGGTTCCACTGCAGGGGCATAAAATTACCATTTCTGTCTCTAAAGAGAGGTCCTTTGAGTGGAGCACAATAGTGCTTGGACATTTCTGGCATGTCAGAACATTTAGTTCCTGCAAAAAAAGTCTTTCATTAATGCACACAATACCTTTGGATGAGAAGCTGCTTGCTGTAGATAAACTGGGTCTTAGGCATATCTGCCCCCTGATGCTATAACCATTCTCTGCATTTTTAAAATGTAGATACCAAGAGCAAAACAAGAGATGCATTCCAAAGAAGTACACGAGGACACTGGAGACATTTTGGCACACATGAACCACAGCAATGTACATCAGATTTGGAAAAAGAGAGATGAGCCCCAGATGGGCAGACAAACAGTGTGTGTCAGAGGCACACAGCAACGAGGGCACGGCTAACCATGCAGAGTTGCCACATGATGAGCAGCGTTTTGTGGGACTGGATTGTTCAGCAAACTGAAATGCTGCTCCAAACACCCCTTAGGGCTGGAACATATGCACCAAGGAGCTGCCTTCTATCGCTTTAACTGGCTGCAGGCAGCCTGCTCCAAGGGTAGGCACCTTTCCCTCAAAGCCTTATTGCTCAGAGTGTGATGGAGATTAATTCCCACAGCTGAAGAACAGTCTCTTTTAACTCAGGCAGATGTGACCTTTGTACTGCTCTTTTAATATGTCTGATGCAGGCTGATATTTTTTCAGAAATTAAATCCTGAAGTAAAATAATGAAAATCAACACATCAGGCAGAGAGATTAGGAGAGAAAAGGGAGATGCTAAGTAATCAGGTGTTTACAATGCCTTAAAATCTGAAATGTTTTCTTGAGGCTTTAAAATGAAGGTGCAGAACCAAGGGAAAGCAGCCTCAGTTTCTCCCCTTCCCTAAAAGGTTGTCTGGTATCAATGGGGACCAGAGTGTTGATCACTTGGCCAACACTGTGGCCACCCCCACCAGCTGCCTCCAGTCTTCCAGATGCTTCCCATTGTCTAAGTCATAGAAACCACCTGAAAAAAGAGGCATAGATCTGACTCAGTGACCACATACCACGTCCTGAGGCACACACCCTGCATGTAGAGCCAGTGGACAAAGCCCTGGGCCACCACAGAGTACTCTTTGCTGAGTGACAGTAAATGCTGTCAGGCAGCTAATGGCTCCAATTTCAGTTCAGAGACTGCAGTCAGAAATAAGCAATAAAAGAGCTTCTGTGAATGAGTGGTAGTAGCAAGAGGTAAAACACCAGGAAAAGGGGAAACACAAAGGGAGGGGTGTATGTTCACACACACATGCACGCAGGAGTGCCATTATCTTGTGCCGTGCTGATCTATTTTTCACTTCATTTCTCCTCTAACACTTTTTGGCCCCCAATACCCTTCAAAAGCTTACACCATGTGTGATAAATGACAATTCACTGTACCTCAGGGCTCCAAGCCGATGAGCTGTCAGTAGCATCATTTACTTCCAATCCCTGGTCGGCAGATACTGTCTCCGTTTCCAAACGTCCTTCTGTGGCTGCCCGGCTAACACCATCCCTGATGCCAGGCTCCATCCTGGGCCCTTTACGCTGCCCAGCACCCCTACTCCCGGTTGTTGTTCTTGAATCAACAAATACATGGTCAACTTCATGATAGGGTGGGTTGTCTTGGTAACTCAGTTGGCTTAGTCCATCCAGATCTAACAATTTTCAGCAAGAAAATAATTTCAGAAGGATTAGAACAAATTCCTCCCCCTGTAACTTTCAAAATGTACCTTTCTCTTTATTTTTTTTCTTTTTTTCTCTCAGCTGCAGTGCTTGCAAGAGACAGCCTCTGAGTACTGCACTGAACTTATAAAATAACAAATCCTGTTTAAATCAGCATTTGATGAAGGGAACGGGACTGTTTCTCTCCCCATTCTGAACTGAGAAACTAGTTGTCTTTACCACCAGAATGTCTGGGATATTGAAGTGCCTTGGAGATGCTTTGCAGTCCCAAAGCAATCTCTTCTGTGAAAACACGGGTCAGAAAAAATATAGAAGAGCACAGCATAGGCCTGATGAACAGGATCACAGTTTCCTTCTATGCAGGAGGAGAAGGAGGAGGAAAAGAGAGGAGTTGGCAGCATCCTTGAAGGGATTGTGCTGGTGAGAAAAGCAGTTTCACAGAGATAAGAGAGCACCACCATGGCCCTGTCACCTATCTCTGAGAACTTGGATGAGCATGACCAGCTCCACAAGCCAGCTAGGCATCTCCAAATCCCATGTTTGGGCAAAATTGCACCAAGGACAACTGAGGGGAAATATGTTCCCTAATTTCCTGACTGCTTTTATTACTTTTAATTCATCTGGTTCTACACACTTACTCCATGGCCTAAAGTAAGGTTTATTAATGTGAATAAAATAATCTTCTCTGATTAACACCACTGATTCCTTTTCTATACCACTAAAGTCCCTACTTTGAACACAGGACACTTTTCTCCACTTGAAAGCACCAGTGGGAGCTCTCTGGATGGAGCAGCACAGATAATTACATGTCCAGGGACACAGATGAAAATAACATCATGATTTGGCCTTGGATATGTTCTGCAAGCACTTACAGAAAAAAAATAACAGAGACATTCCTTTTCCTACTGAATCTCATGATGGGCCTTGCTTTAGGAACACAAAGAGATAGATTCTGCCTCCCCCACTTTCAAAAAGGCAAGGAGCAGTTACAGTGAAAGGAAACAAGTTGTGCTTGCAGACAGCAGACAGCAGCGATGAAAACAGAATTACTTCCTTTGCAAACAAAGCTATTTGGGGGTTAAAGGTTTCACAGAAGGAGATGAGGTTGCAAGGCACCTCTGGAGCTCATCTTGACCACTCCTCTGCTCTAGAAGGGACAGCTCCTTGTTTGTTCTTAAGAAGCTCATTATTACAGAACAATTACTTTTTTTCAAATTTGCTCTCCAGTTCATATATCTAAAAAATAGTATTAATTATTGTGTATATTAGAAAACTATTAGTTTGCTTTTGTTTAGATTAATCAATGTTTTTATTCCCTGTCTGATAAATGAGACAGGGAACCTGCTGACAACAGACACAGAGAAGGCTGAGGTACCCAACAACCTTTTTCTGTCTCTGTTTTCACTGTCAATTGCTTGTCCTTACATCTCTCAAGTTCCTGAATCTCAAGGCAGGGCTAGAGGAATGAAGTGCCACCCAACTGAGGAGAAGATCAGGTTTGAGACCCTCTGAGAGACCTGAACACACACAAATCCATGAGACCTGACAAGATGCATTCCGGGATCCTGAGGGAACTGGCTCATGCAGTTGCTGTGCTGCTCTCCCTGATACTTGAGAAGTCACAGCAGTCAGGTGAAGTCCCCAGTGACCAGAGAAAGGCAAACTTCACACCCATCCTCTAAAAGGGCAGCAAGGAGGACCCTGGGAACCATAAACAGTCGGTCTCATCTCTGTGCCCAGTAAGAACATGGAACAGATCTTCCTGGAAAATATGTCAAGCCATATGGATGACAGGAATGTGACAGGAATGTGACAGTCAATACAGCTCCACAAAGGGCAAACCTGCCTGACCGAATTGGTTGTTGCCGAGATGGAGTGACTCCATTGGTGAATAAGGGAAGACCAACAGACATCATCTAATTTGACTTCTCTAAGGCCTTTGAGATGGTCCCACACAACAGCCTTGTCTCTAAATCAGAGAGAGAGGATTTGATGAATGGACTAAAAGGCCAACTGCATTCTGGGCAGCATCAAAAGCAGCGTGGCCAACAGGTTGAGGGAGGGGAATCTGCCCCTCTGCTCCACTCTCATGGAACCCCACCTGCAGTGCTGCATCCAATATCCATCACAGGAAAGACATGGACCTGTTAGAGCAGGTCCACAGGAGGGTCATCAAAATGATCAGGGCATTGGAGCACCTTTTGTATGAAGAAAGGCTGAGAGAGTTGGGGTTGTTCAGCCTGGAGAACAGAAAGTATTGGGAGAACCTCATTGCTGCTTTTCAATACTCAATATCAGGGTCAGTAGTGACAGGACAGAGGGTGATGGTTTTAAACTCAAAGAGTGCAGATTTAGATTGGATATAAGGAAGAAATTCTTTATTGTGAGGTGGTAGAACAGGTTGCCCAGAGAAGCTGCGGATGCCCCAGCACTGGAATTGTTTAAGGCCAGGCCAGATCAGACTTTGAACAACCTGATCACAGCAGTGGGATTGGACTAGATGAACTTTAAAGGTCCCTGCCAACCTGAGCCATTTTATGATTCTCTACACATCCCTCTGTCTAGAACAGAAAGTCCAAATCTTTCTGAGTAGAACAAATTCTGTGTTTGGCCTTAGTAGCAGATATGCTGTTTCTGAATGCATACCTGCTCCACACACTCACACAAAAAAAACCCCAAAACAAACCCACAAGGGGAATGGGAATTATACTCAGGAAACATTTCCTGGAGGTGTACAGAAGTTCTTGCCCTTCTCCTTGGCTACCCTTTCAATTTAACAGCTCAGAAATTAGGAGAATAACTTTATGCCCTTTCTTCAACTATGAATAGTCTCATACTCTCCATCCCAGTAAAATGCTTTCAGCACAGGCACTTCAACAGAGAATGCTGAGAGCATCTCACAGCTTTGTAATTATGAGCCTCTTCCTCATGAGAGATGGTCCTTCAGGAGCAAAGAGGGATCCAAATTCATATCTCTCAAATTCCAGGTGAGGGCTCTTCTCACTCCCTTCTGAAATGCAAACCCCATCTCTTCTCCTCCTCATCCTCCCATCTGGCAGACCTAGTCCTGAAACTGAGAGCCTTCATTGTCTCGCCTCAGCCCTGAACTGAAAGTCTTGAGTGAGGGTAGAAGCTAATTTCATTTTTTGCCATTCTTCTCTGCAAAGTGAGAAAACTGAAAGAAGTAAACATAAGAATGTCAGCAAGAAATAAAAGAACAGAAATTCCACACATTTACTGAGACTGAATGGATACAGGCACTCCTTAAGGCATTTAATTAGCAAGCCAATGTCTAATACACATTTTAAACAGTGGGTCATCCATCAAAGCACACACCACACAGCAGGCTTTCAGAATAAAATGCTTCTGTAGTAAGAAATTATCCTCACATGATTGTCTTGTGGGTTTGACTCCTGCTGGGATAATATCTAGATCAATAATAGAGGAATTTTCAAAAACTACATTAAAGCCATAAAAGTCTATTCATAACAGGAGAACTCCAGAAATATATTAATAGAGCAAGCCATCTCCCTAAGACTCAGGTACAAAATGAATGTGATAGGAAAGCAAATGTAGTATTCAGGGAAAGAGGGAAAAGGTGATTCACCAAATCATTCACTGAAGCAGTCTGGCTTTTTCTTTAAATTTAAAGTAATTTGGTAAGAGATAATCATGTATAAATACCAGTATTAGAGGATCATTACAGGTAATAGCCCAACTAAAGAGACTAGAACAACTACACCTTACCAATCACATCCGTTCTAACAATATATTCACAAAATAAACCGTGAAAACAAAAGTTCTTCCTGTAAAGGAAAAGGTCAGAGCAGTAAAATGCCTGTAATTTAACTGAGAGATCTTTAAGGGAGAAAATGTCAACTGTCTTATGAATACCTGACATGAATAAACAGCTCAGCATCAGGGATGTAGGTTGAGACAGGATTATCTAACTATCTGAACTTTAATTAGCCAAGAGTCCCCACAGAGAATAGCAGCCAATTCTAAAATTAAGGGCAGATAGTGTTGTACACTAAAAGAGTGTGAATTTTCTTAAGAATCTTGTCCCCCAAACTTTCCCTGTCATGCCATATGTGTCCACAAGGAAGGAGGCAAGGGGCATACTGGGGAACAAAAATTACTGAGAAATCAGAAAGTCTGTATTCAAGGTTGGAGAACTGGCTGTGAAGAAACTGTGACTTTTGTCAGATGAAAGAATGAGTATCACCTCCTAATAGAGCTGTAACAAGAACTGAGATATGGAAGCATCTCTCCAAAGACAGAGGGAAATCTTGGCACATCAAAAACTAAAAATCAGGCTAGAAAATACTGTGAAGTCCACCCTCACATTGGCAGGTAAATGTTCTGGCTAATCTGCAGTATCTTTCTTTTAATGACACACAATCTCTCAGTTCTATGAAGCATTACAGTGTGCCAAAGAAATGTCCTGAGAGGTCTCATTACTTCCTAAAACACACTGCCAGAGTTAAAATACAGAGCCTGGTAGATGTCGATAAGTCAACACCACATAGGTCATTGGCCAGCAAGAAACACAGATGAAGAGTTTACGTGTGTGCCTGCTACCTGGGCTGACCAAGGCCATGGTTACTCTGAACTCCAGGGAATATCTGCGCTTTCACAAAAGAAAAAAGAAAAGAAAAAAAAAAGAGAAGTATGTCCTTTCTTTGTGATTTTCCAAAATGAAAGAAAACTCATGATGAAAGGTAAGAACTTGTTTAAATATGGTCTAGAGGAGGAAAGATTTCAGTATGGATCTAGGTACTTCTGAAATCCTCCTAGCTACAAGCAGCGATTTTCAACCCCTCCCTGCTAAAAGACAGTAACAGCAGCAGAGATACAAATTATGGGACTGAGGCATATTTGTCCTGTAGAGCACAGCAATCCTCTTACCTGGCCCCTGCTACACTCCCAGCTCCAAATCCCTCTGCAGCTCCCCTGCACCTGCTGCCCCCATGCACTGAGACAAAACAAACCTCCTGCAGGAAGACCAAGAAGTGCTCCTGTTCCCGGTTATTTTGAGATTAACCATCAAAAAAGTGCTAAAAAACTTCCTTAAAGAGCCTCGAAGGAGCAGAACCATTATCTAATTACAATAAATCTAAACAAAAATGGCTTGTAAATTTTAGGGGTTAAAGAGAAAAAGGATCTTAAATTTCAAGTGACATTATGCAATCAGGCCAAGATTGTTTAATTTACCACATGCTGGGTAATAGCCTGAGAAGACTCCATGTTTCCAGAACTAAAATAGGCTCTTTATTAACAGGGTGATTTGCAGAGAGGCTGTGGGCAGAGCTGGCATTCAAGCCGTTCAGCTCCCCAGAGCATCCTCCAAACATTTCCTTCCTGCGATGTGCACTCCTCTTTCCAAAATCTACTCACATTACTACCAAGATTTTTTTAACAGGTGAAAAGTTAAAGCTAAATGAGTCCAAAGTGCAGACTGTCATGACATTAAAGCAGACACTGAGGGTCAAGGAAAATCTCCTGTAAGAACATGTGAGAAGACTTTGCTGTATGTCAAGACTGAGTGGGAGAGAAGCTATTCAGGGCTCTCCAAGATGCTCAACTTCGCTGCGTGCCTAAGTTAGTTATATATTTCTGATTCTGTAAGAAATGAAAACTACCATCAATATGTATAAAATGTCTGTTAAGAGAACATGAGGAGAAGACAAGTCTCAGGCAGAATCTGAACTCTGGATCCAGTCTGGACTCAGCACTTTCCAAAGATCCTTCCCTCCAACCCAGACAGGCACAGCGAATCTGCTCAGCTGGAACAGTATTAATACACCTTTGGAGCACAATGATGGCTTTATTCCCACAAATTTTTATGTTTGGTGACCATGGCAGCAACCAGGGGCCAACATGGACTCTCATTCATCTGCAGTTCTCAGACCATAACTGGAGGGTAACAGGATGGGAGGTTGTTATAGTTTAAGCTGGCAAAATGCCAACTGCCTGGTACCCAGTCAAAAGGTCCACTCCCAGAGAAGGAGAGTGAGGGGGAAAAAACAGAAATGAGGCTTTGGACATGGTGAAGTTCTTATATTTATATAGAGAAGTGGAAAGCTTAACACCAACTATGAAATAGCACATAGTGACAGGAAACAACAACAGGCTCACCGAGGTCGCCCCAGCTAACAAGCAGAATTCTGAACCAACCAAACCTCCTCCCCAAAGGAAACCTCCCAGCAAGAGGGAAAAAGGAATTAACAGGAATATGCTCACTTCCCCAGGTAAACAGCCACGCAGACCAGCAGCAGCAGGGCCTGATATCAGCAGTCAGGGAGTAGGAACCCTCCTGGTCCGAAGCATGGACCGAAAGGACAGAAACTCCTCCCCCCGGCTTGTTATACTCCTCGACGCTTCCTAATGATGTCAGATGATATGAAATACCTCTTTGGCTGCTTAAGTCAGATGAGACCTGTCCCCTCTAATCTGCGTCACGTCCTCTGAGGCCTGCTGAAAACTGAGGCCTAAATGGGGACCTAT
Source organism: Sakesphorus luctuosus (assembly GCA_013396695.1). Classification (NCBI taxonomy): domain Eukaryota; kingdom Metazoa; phylum Chordata; class Aves; order Passeriformes; family Thamnophilidae; genus Sakesphorus; species Sakesphorus luctuosus. The sequence continues at coordinate 241,680 of VWZD01011166.1, read as the reverse complement.
GCTGACTAGAGCCAAAACTACTACAGAGGTTATCTAGGATTTATACCAACCACTTTTCTCCCAAATAAAGGTCTTGTATCAGGAGCTGTAGGTGTGTGCAACTCTCACTCTACACCCAATAACAGCAGCTCTAGATGCTCAGAAGCCTGTCTGGATTTGAAGGTGACTTAGCACACCCAAGGCTTAGTTTATAGGCATTTGTTTCTAATGAAAGGTCTAATCTTGAGCTTAGTGAGGAATGGGACAGAGAATCTAATGTCTCAGTGAAAGCAGGGTTCATCATCTGGCTTCATCAGCTATTTAACCAGTATTAATATTACCTCTAGGGAGGAAAAAAAAATAAAAGAGCAACCCTGCACTGCATTGTACCAGAAGAAAAGTTTGATGGAGAGACGTATCTTCAAATGGCCGCTCTAATTGGAGGGTACATTAAAATCAAGCAATTATATTTCAAAATTAAAACATTCTATGGAACTGAAAACAAAGGGCACTTTCATTGCTCTTCCCTCAAATGAACTTCTGCAGACTTTAGAGTATGTTCGGGGCAATTTTCTAAATAGCTATGTTTTTAAATGCATTTCATCTCTGTTTGTATAAAAGAGTCATCACATTAGTCCACAGAAGATCATAAAATTCTTCCCTTCTGTGCCATAAATTTTTAGTTTCTGTCATTGCCTGACATTTGGCATATGCACTGGCAAATTATACCGCATAATTCATTCACTGTTCACCTTGTGTTTGTTAAGTTGTTACAAAAGGAGATATTCAGATTCTGCTAAAAGTCTTGCTAAAGAGATGACTTATGAGGCACAGATCAGAAATAATTAGCAACAAGACCTGCAATCCCTACGCTGGTACAATTTCCAATAAAAATCCATGAAAATCCCTGTGGGTTAAAGAGACAGAATTCAATAACCATATACCATTAATGGAAAGGTCTTCATTGACTTCAGTAGGTCTTCAATCCAGACTCTTCCCTCAGAGTATTTTAGCTGCAGGTAACCAATCAGGAAACCAAGTTTGGTAAGAGCCAAAGCAAGATTTAAGACTTATTCTCCACAACAAAATGTCTTTGTGTTGAGGCTACAGATCTTAGACTCCAAGTTCTTTAACATTTTTTCATGCAGACAGTACCTTTGCATTCAGACACTTCTATACCGTGCTCTGTGTGGCTGGAGGGCAGGCAGCTGAATCTGGGTCTATGCTTCACCCCTGCTGGAGTTGCTTTTTCTGATACTTCTGATTGAAAGCTTTGTGAGCATGACACAGATGTCTCAAACTGCTTAATCATCTCATCATTGTTGCCTGAGGATGCTGTCTGTTCTTCATGCTCCCTATAACTGTTCACTGACAGAAAAACACAATTTGGGCTTTAGACAGTCTGTGGTCCTTGGCCAGGAAGCCAGAGGACACAACACGCTTCTGGCTCTCAGATGGACCTTCTGGGGAGAAAAAGCAGACCAAGAGTTTAGGAAGGATTAAGGAATTAACCTGAGAATCACCTACTTTTTCAAGCCTCTGGAAAGTCTGTGAATGGCGTATTGTATATATTTTATTAGATCTTGCCAGCTCTGCATGCTAACTGTTTTTTGCTCTGTTAACAGAGCAAAACACAAAGACACAACACACAGAAAGCCACTTGTAAAACAATTGGCATGTGCAAAGACAAAGTAGTAAGCAAAGGACTTGAAAACTTTTCCATGCTTCCATTCCCCCGCAGCTCCTCCTAAGGTACAGAGGGCAACTTATTTTGTGCAGAAAAAGCAGCTCGGATATAACCTGCTCAGGGTAGCACCATGAACACATAAATATGGCACGTGACTAACAGGCACTGCTGACTCCATCTGCCAGCAGCAGACAAACTCAGGAGACCAATGTAAATTATAACCTTTAAAAGTGAAGATACGCATTTGAGCACGTCCCTGTGATGCCCTTCCCCTCCTGCTGCCAACACGTGCTCTGCATAGGAGATGACTGTACCCTCATTAGTGTGTGAATTCCCACCAGATGGGGGAAGGAGGGTTCAGTACATACTATATATACACTTGGCCTTGCTTTGTCAGGATGGAAACACAGAGGCATTTTGCTGATCTCCCTGCCAGCAGCATCAGGGAAGCACAACAGCAGGATGTTTCGACCCACCAACATGTGGAGAAGGGACCAGTGGGGACAGAGGGCAGTCAGTGTGTTTGCCAGGTTTGTGGACATGTGTGTGAACAAGCCAGCTGTCAGGTGTGGTCAGGCCACTGCTTGCTCTTGAGCATGAAGTGTAGGATATGGTTGCCAAGACCCACTTTGATAATTGGCATGGCAAACCCTGGCACTGAACAAACGGGTGGAGGGAAATTGTCTCGGGGACATTGCCTGGTTTGGGAGGGAAAGCACTTTTTTCCACCTTGAACCTCATACCCACCACACAGCTACAGGTGAGAAACTGGGTCCTGCTTTTACGCACTGTGTTAGGTCTGTTAAAAATCCACAGTGTCAACTTAATGACAACTGCTGTCACAGCTCCATAAATCTGCCTGCTGCTGCACTCCACTCCCTGGACAGAGAGGACAGAGCAAAGAATCTGGAAGGAGCAAAGCCAGCTGCTCCTACTATCTGTCCAGTACCAGCTGACTCCTCTTGTGCCACCACGCTGGTAATTTGACCCTCTGGTCTGGTTTTCCAGTTTGATAATAAACCTGCTGTTCCTTCTAGAAAATTGCTCTCAGCTGGAGGAAAAAACCTAAGTGTTCCTGTTCTGATAGAAATTGCAAACGTTTTAGACATTAGTTTGTAAATGGTCAGTGACCAGCTACCATAAAAAATGATTATTTTTATGTATGTTGTTAAAAATAAGCTTCTCTGAAATTTTCTTAAGTAAAAATTATTTCAAGCTCTAACAACCCTATGGCCTAAATGTGCTATGATCTATTCAAATAATAAAAACACATAAAACTAAGCATTCCTTTTCAGCCAGCTACCTGCATACCTGCAGCTCATCAGAGCTCTTCAAAGCTTATTTAAACTCTCAGAGAAGACTGTTAAGTTTTATTATACATGTATCTTTTGGATGATAAAAAATAAAAATTTTTCCAGTTTAAAAAAGTCCACTTTTCACTTAAACATCTTGGCAAAAATCTTGAATAAAATAGCATCTTTAGTAATTAAACCACATCTTTCACCATTTTCTAAAACAACTGTAACATTAAAATCCTGGCTCCATGGGCATGAGGCTGTATAGTTAAATAAATGTGCCTTAACATAGTCTACAACTTTGACTACTACAGGAAATTTTGCAAAGGTCACATGGATGCAGCACTCTCGCACTGCTCCTGTAAGGGCTCTGACCTGACTGCAACTCCCTGAAAAACACAGCAGAGCCCTTTTTCTTAAGACAGAAGGGGAAGTGTGAAGGGATGGAGGAGAGAAGCTTGACCTGGTTTGATATATTATTGGCTGCTTGACTTTGAGTTCAACTTTACCAATCCCCAAAGCACAACTGCATCACTTGTTATGACAGTGGCTGCTATTTCTCACAAACATTTGGAAGCATCCAGGCTAATTAAATGGTGGCACTGGGGAATCTGTAGCAAATGCTTGATACGTCAGCTGCTGAATTGGTGCCTGAGCAGCAGACAGCTCCATGTCAACTTAATATCTCTGTATTAATAAAAGTAACTTTACCCAGGGGAGAGGAAAACGATCACCATTCAAATACACAAGTGTCCTGATTAGCAAAGGACAAGGGGGAAACATTTTCTAAATCACCATGGAAACTTAAATAAAGGACCCATAATTACAATCTAAATTCTGGAAAGATAATGAATACATCTTGAGATCTGCAGATGTTGTGTAGCATATACATATTTCTAGCAACTTCAACTCAATTACTTCTATGCAGTATCTCTTTTAAAAATCAACTTCCCACTGCTCACAAGGAGGAATGCGGGATTATTTTTTTTTCCCCCAGAGGAGACAGTGGGGAAGAAAGAGGGTGACCTCTTTTTCTGGCAAGGTATTTCAAACTATCACTATTTATTCAGAAATTTCAAACACCCAAGCAGTTACAAAGTTAGCTTACAGGCATCCAAATATACTAAGCTAAAATGCATGAAATAAATAATTCAGGATTTCTCTGCAATGTTACCAAGTATAAAGAATAACTTATCATTTGCTCTAAGCTTACCCAAGGAAAAGTATTACTGCATAAAAACATAGTGTAGGTGTGAAGTATAGATGTAATGTACACATCCTGTGTTGCCTGCATGTTAAAAAAAAAACAACAAACAACAAATAACAGTCATTTTGGCTGAACAAAGAAAATTGTGCAAATGCCAACTTCCTGGGTTTCCTATACATTTAATGGTGCCCTTGTGCGTCCACTTTGGTCTTAAAGATTTTGATTCTGCTTTACGGAAATTACCAAGAGCTTCAATGGGAACATCACCAAGCCCTAAAGGAAGCAGAAGCACTATACAAAAGAAATGTATTTGATCATATAGCCAGACAATATCAGTGCATCTATGTATAATGCATACACTCAGAGCATCCCAGGAGCACTCATTGCCGTGTTCTTTGCTATTACAGAAACAGTCACATAGGCCTGGCCTTGAAATTTTCATGATCAGGATGACAGAGAGAAACAGTGACCTGCAACAGCTCCTATCTCAGCAAACCCCAGAAATGACACAGAAAGAAAAGGCCTTTCCTTTTGGAAAACTGGAAAGGCCTGACACAAACAAGGGATTTGTTAAAGCTTCTCAGCAAAAGAAGGAACAATTTGTACAGAGAACACACATGGAATTCCTCCTACCAATTCCTATGCAACTACAACTCTGTAGTTGTTTTCAATTTGGAGTCGCCACCTTGCTCTTGCTGTCACAGCCACTTGGATTGGGAGTGCAAACTGAAGTACAAAGTACTGCAACTACCTGATTTACAGGCTTGACTGAGGAGGAGAGCACCCAAACCACACCATGCCCCTAGACCCCAAATGCATTTGAAATTTATGGAGTAGACCCATGCCTCTAACCATGCCATTATGCCAAAGAGACTCAGCACAGTGAGCAAGCACCACTGTCCAACACCCACTGGTCATTTACTGGTGAGAAGGCAGCCTTCAGACGGACTTTCTCCTTCCACCCACACCTATGCGGTTTTGCCCCTTTTGCAAGGTATAACAACCAGGGAACCATGTGCTGTCTAGTGCTGCAGGGAAGGTTTGCCCCAGTCTGCTGAGTATCCAACTGACAGTGCCCTGCTTCTGCAATACATCAATCTCTACCTCTTCATTTGTCCTCACTCACCAACTAAACTAACTGCAAAGCTCCCTGAGGTGAAGTGCATTTGGGTGTTTGCAGGCAATGCAGGCAGAGAGACAACAACAACAACAAACAAGCAAAAACAAAGCAAACAAACAAAACTCCCCAAACAACCACAAAAATCCACCAAAACCCCAAAACAAACAAACAAAACAACAAAAAAGTCAGAGAATAATTGGAAAGAAGACACGATTTGGCTCCAACCATCAAGCACCTCTACAGCAGAACAACACGGCAGTCAGAGCAATACATTCCAATTCTGCACATTCTTGTGCAAAGAAATAGAGAACTGCCCACAGAAAACAATATGAACACCAACATATTTTCCTGTTGTTTTTTTCCTACTCACAAATTTGGATTTTAAAAATAGGAACATGGGATTCAACTTGAACCTGACTCTCACTGAGCTGTCCAAGGTTCTTCCCTCGCTACAGGAAATGGCAGCCAAAAGGGTGAACCATGATCATTCCTGATTTTCCCAATCACCCGCTTTACATTTCACATGGGGAATATGTATGAGTCAGGCTTCATTTATGCTACAAGGTTCTGCTAGCACAAGCCCAGGATTTGTGGAGAAGTGGAAGAAAAAAGAGATTACACATGGTAGGAGACACTGCTAAGCCAGGAAACTCCTTGGTGTGGATGCAGTTACACCCATGAGTCAGCCTACACCTCTCTGACAGCCCAGGTCAGGCTGTTTGCAGAAAACATGCAGCTGCAGAGACAGAAAAGCACCTTCTGTCAGTAGATGTCATGTCTACACTGAGGACACTGCAGGGCACAGGTGTAGCTATGTGTACTCTGTGGTGTGGAGCTGTAAATGCTCATGGACTAAGAAACTAAACAAACTGCTGGATGCCAGTGGCTGATGATTATGAAATGCTGTCCTTTCCTTCCAAAAAAAATTACTTTTGTTTTATCAGCATTCTTTTTATTATAGTTTTCCTCACAGCTTTTGTATCACAGTGGGTTGAATCCCTTCAGGTTTCCCATCCATCACCTCTTGTACTTGTTTGTTTGGCTTGGATATACACTTCTTCTAATGCAAGGGAGTTCCTTTGTAAGCTTCCTCCACTACATTTAAGGAAGTTTCTCTGAATTGGCACTAGCTCCTTTCATCTAGCAAGAATCAAACTGGCCAAGAAAACATTCAGGAAACCCAGGTCACTGACTCTTGCTCCTCTTTAAAGTGCTTTCCCTACTCCACACTCACAACCTGTGAGACTTAGTGTATGCACACAGCATTCATAGCACCAAGCTGTCAGCTTCACACCCACAAGCCTTTGTTTGCTGATTAACAGTTCAGAAATTAACTCCCTTGAAAAGATATTTGTTTGCATTTGCTACAGATAACTGCATTGCAACAAGGCAGGTATTTATTTTCCCACTTATTTTTCTAATTGAAACTTTTCTGCCAGAGGGTTGATTCACCACAGTTGCCTTTACTGCTGCTGTAACACCTCTGGAACCATAACACTCCTGGGAAAATCGCTGACTTTGAGAGCAGCAGTGGGTGAGGATGCGGTGCAACTAGGCTCACATGCCTTCAGGACGAAAGCTGTCACCCCAAAAGGACAGCCCTGTCCTCCTCCCCTTCCACTCTTCCCCTTCCTTCAGTTTTAGGAATCCTGTGGCCAGCTCAGGTGACTCAAAAGTGATAAGGAAGGGGCTGGTATCTCTTGGCTGAAGAAACAGTCTGGTCCGGTTCACCCCACAGTGGCTTGTTCATGAGGCCAGGCATGGGAGGTATCACAACTGTGTGACAGGGGAAGGACATTGTATCTCAGCTGCAGTTTCACATCAGTTACTGGCAATTACAAAACTCAGACCCAGAGGTGTTATAGACACATTATTTATGGCAATAAGTCTAGACCCCAAAACTGACCCTGCAACGTGGAGCTTCAGCAAACCTCAGTGCTCTCATTAATTCAACTTCAGGGCTTTCTCTCCAGCACCAACACTCCCACACTATTTGCTGGAAAATATTCCCACACAGATTATGCTGCTGCTGTGTAGATAGTATGGGCTTAAATCTCTCAGCCTGAGGAGAGAAATTCCTCCAAATATCCAGCTTAGGTGGGCCCAAGTCCTCAGGTCTAGTGCAATTAGTCCTTTTGGGATTGCTTTGTCTCACATGGGTACTGAGCTCTCTAGACAGGGGAGCACCTGCCTGGGCATCAAGGAACTTTTAGGCAGGACAGTGATGATGCAATGAGAGCATCAGCTATCTTCATGGTCATTAGAAGGGATTTTCTACAGATTTTTCTATGGACTACTTTAAGATTTGAGCAAATCATTCATGTTGGTCCACAAACAGGTACTGATGAAATCTCCCTAAGTCAGTCTGTGGAAACTGCATAAGAAACACACAAACAGCATCTGCACAGGTGCAGTCCAACCACACCTTCCCACAGCCCAACAAGGACATTTACTGTCTTTAAAATGGTACAGTTTTACCTCCATGACCTGTAATCTCCCTATTTTCCTTCATTGCAGTCTTTCCCTTTGGTACTAAACCTATTTCAGGAGTCTATGAGGCCACTTAAAATGATGGCTGCTGCCACCAGGTCATCACAACAGCCAAAAATTAACTGGGCACAAGGAAGTCACATCCATAGTTCAATCTGGCAAGAGGTAGAGTCAACACCAACTTACCTTTTGGCAGAGTGATCTCATCTCATCTCATCTAAGCTTACATTAGTGTTTGTGCTGTTAAGCAATGCAAAGAGGCCAGGGGGGAATGGAGATGGATTATCCATGCTTTCACCAAGCACAGGCAGGCCAAACTAGCAACAACTGCCGCTGAAAAAACCACACACACACACACAAACACACAAAAAAAAAAAAAAAAAGACAAACAGTATTACTGTATCAGCACACAGAAATACTATGCCCCAGCTCTGCACAGAATGCTGCTAGTATGCCTGCACGTAACCTCCACCACAACACAATGAGATCATTCACACCTGCCTTGCCTGTAGTAGGAGATGGAAGGTGAGGAGGCAGGGTTTCTAGGAGAGAGGCAGCACTTCCCAGATGCTGCCAAGATGCTGTTTATTGGTAAATGAAGTCTCTTGAGTCCTAAACAACCTTCCCAGAGGAAGGCAGAGTCGCAACTGCCATATGGGGAGTGGGAAGAGGATGTCACTTAGCAAGAGTGGATCAGAAAATACATGCACAAACACACACGCTCTCACACACAATTTGTTCTGTAACTGCACTGAATGGCAAAATCCATTTCATCTTCTCAAATACATCCTTCTCTGTACAGCTTATGCAACCTTCTAGATGACAAGAGCAGATGACAAGTATTCCTGAACAGAGCACCCCTTCTCATGCCCCTAGGGAGATAGGCACAAGGCAGCTCTGCCCACCAGACAAGGAACTTGGTGAAAACCCAAACTATTGATCTGCTATGGGCTGACAAAGGTACTGTGTCCAAAATCCCCAACTGGGGAGGAACAACAATGCTGACAGGCCCAAGACAGAACTGTCAATGGTACCGCCTTAGAAAATTTGGGGTTTGAACCACTTTTTGGCTTCGTTTCCCCAGCTGTAAAGCTGATAAACCACACTTTCCCCTCCTTTCAGGGCTATTGTGTGCTCTCCTTGCCACTCACTTTTGACATCAGGGATGAAGTTCCCTTATAATTTAAAACACTGAAGAGACACGACTGCAAAGGAGTACTTTAAATATAAATAGGAACACTGCACCACCTTCACAAGGACAAAAGTCTGTGCACAAACACTTTGAGTGGTTCTGAATTTCTCAGAGAGAAGACATTCAATGCAAACTCACGTCTGCACTTCATTTCATAAAATTGCAGACTTGTACTGCATTCTTCAGAGACCAGATGCATGTCCCCAGTCACGTTTGTGCTTCACCCCACTCAAGCTGCCAGGAGTACTTTCGGTGAAGTGTTTTTGTCCACTGTCTGCCTTTGCTTTCCTTCACTCAGCCCTTGTGGTGGTATTGATTCAGTGTAGCCTCTTTAAATGTCCTGCTTGGAGTACAGGCACTGATTTTTATAGGACTACATTCTGGCTAGAACACTGGCTGGCTCCATACCCAGACAGGTGATAAAATTCATAAACACTTCACTTCTTTACATGGAGACTGGCCATCTACCTATTTTAGTCTCAAGTTCAAGCAGAAATTTAATTTATCACATAATCAGCATCTTTTTGTTGTGGCTGTATTTTGCTATATGGGTTTACAGGACCTAATGAAAACTCACTTCTTGTCTAGGATTTCCTGCCCATATGAAGGGTCACTTACTGAGGTCAGGAGTGTTCATATACAGCAGAAAAAAATAATTTCCTTTACTACAGCAATTACTGGCAAAAATCAATGACCCCTGTGAAGCTGGAGGCCAAGGTAAGTCAATGCAATAGTGCTTCCTAGTTTTTAAAACTCCCAGAGCCTCAGAGGTGTGCCCTCCCTTACACATTTATGAGGACTATCCAGCCATCTAGACAAGATTCCTATTAGGATGTCACATTTCTTCGGATGTCACACTCTTAGCATTCCAAGGTAACAAAAATTATTTTAGAGCAATTAAAATGCAACCTTTGGCTAGCATTGAGATTGCCAAGCTGATGGGGAAAAATCTCCAAGGGCTTCTTGCATTTGAAGAGTCGTGCTCACCTATATATTACATCAGTATCATGAACACAGTGTCAGACAGCTCGGGAGACTCTTCCATCACAGAACTTGCTATGCAAAAATAGTTCAGCTCTTATTCAGAAAACTCAACTCTGCTGGTGTGTCTGTCCCCACACCTTTTCAGGGCAGTATCTGCTGAAACTGCTGGTTTAATGGTCACTTTGGCCTTTTGTTTGTAAAGGACGTGGGCCCTCAGGAAGAAGTGGGCTAAAACCATTGCTTTCATGAAATGGTTATTGCTGTTCTTCACCTTTTCATTATTACTGGGAAGTGGATGGACTGGCCACGTCTACCCCTCCACCTGCACTGCACTACTTTTAAATGTGGTTTATTGTTCCACTGGGTTGGTTTGGGGTTTTTTTCAATTTTTTAAGCCAAATGTGCAATGATGAATCTGGCAGCCATGCTCTTGTCAGCCACCTCCAGTCAGCTGAGCAGCAGGATCCAGCCATAGGGGAATGCAAAGGCTGCTCCATCCCTGTCCTGCAACGTGAGACAGTTTCTCTATCAGAAACACTGAGGTCAGACAATGGACAAGGGTCTGCAAGAGTAAGTTCATCTGTATTTGCAAAATTCCCAACTACATGATTGGCAAGTGGTGGCAGGGATCTGCATGCACTGCCTTCCCATCACTAACTTCTTAAACTAAACACCTGGCATTGTAATATTTCCCGAACTCCCTTCATTAGTAAACTGTGGATCAAAAGCACCCAAAGTGAAAAGCCTTTCCCTGCATTTGTTGGAAACCTTGCTACAACTTTACTAGGATCATTTAAATACAGACTAAGACTTGGCAACAGCCAAACCTGCACCCTGTGATTAGCATGCCCCACAGTGTCTGACAGAAGTTTTACTTAAGAACCCAAAAATTTCATTGCTCAAACACTTTATTAGATCCCTAAGCCTAAAAATGGTTTTCAATAATGTGTGTGCTACTTTAGAGCCTAGGAAAATCTACTCTGGGAGCTAGGAAACATTTCCTAGGAGGCAAAAATATGATCAAAAACATATTTGATAAAAAGGAGAAGGGGTATTGATAGTTTTTAACTACAGTGTTATTTTATTTCATCTCAGAAGCATGCTGTCAGTTCAAGAGAAGGGAACATCTATTGGATTTTGTTTTGCATCTCTTTTAAAACAAAATTATTCTCATCTAGGGTTGTGGGGATTTTTTTTCCCTTAAACCAAATAAACTATATATTGGAATGACCTTGTAACAGGTTTCTGTGGCTCTTTAATCACCAGTTGCTGCTAAATGAAGCATATCTATTTTCTCTGTTACATTACTATTGGCAACCAGGTCTTTAGTAAGTGCCCAGAAATATTTCCATGGCAACAAAAAGCATTCAGCATTGCTACTGTTTTGTGCCAATTTAGATTTAAAATATTCTATTGTGGAGAGAAATATGGCACATTAAGTGCAATAAAGTCAAGATGCAATGTTCTGAGAAGAATATAAGGATAAACAGGAAACATGTATTTTGCAGAATTGGAGGGGCAGGAGGGGAAATGCCAAATGGAAAGAAAAAAAATGTTCAAAGCTCCTTCTGATGCTACTAAATGGCTTTGCTGAATGTCAGCAAGTCCATATACTTGTTTACATTGTCACTTAGGGTTAGGTAACAGAAATAAGGATACCTCAAATATCTTCTCTTGATCATTTTAATCCATGACTGAAATTTAAAGTTGCCAGGGTATTACAGTCTCCCTGCATATCTAGGTTACCATCAGAAGAGTTCAAACTCTTGATGTTAGAGAATGAATCTAAAGGAAAAAGAGGAAATAAAGAGTTGACAAATAAAATACAAAGAGCGTGTATGTTTTGGAAGTGAAAGTTCACTTAGAAGAGCAAAATGAGTCCTTCCACATCAAAGAGCTTGTGGAAGACATTTTCAAATCACAGTTCAACACTTTCTCTCCCATTATACAACTTAGTTCAGAGAAAAAAGGCATCAGTTCCCAGCCATCTAACCCTGAAACCGCCAATGTTATGACTACGAAGTCTTGAGACCATTGGATGGCCCTTTGTGCAGTGTATTGCAGAGATTAAAAGATTAGAACCTATTTGAGAGGATTTGGGATGACATTTCTTCTGGTGTAAAAAGCCATGCAATGTTCCCTAAAGTGTTTCATGTGGAAGCAAAGAGCTCTAGGAAGAAGCAAGGCAGGTGCTGGAGAACTCTGTAAGAACAGACTTCCAGTCCACAATGGCTCCAGACAGTTTACTGAGAAGGAAAGCCAATAAATATTTAGAGACTCCAACAGCAGCTTGATTAGTACCTGCTCTCAGCTGGGAGAGTAGTCCAAGAGACCCTTCCCTTTAGCTGCAGTGATGGGTTACTCCAGTATCTGTCACGCTAAGTCTTTCTCACCAGGAAGCTTCATCTGGTCCGTCACATGCTCCTAAGGACTCTCCATCTCAGATGTCCCTGCAGACAAGCCTGCAAGTGACAAACTGCTCTGACAGTGACATCATCTCATTGCTGGCTCCCATTTCCCTGAGAACTCATCACCTTTCCTCCCATCCACTGTGAGCAAAAGTGTAGTCCAGAGCCAGGAAAAGATCTGGAGGCTACCACAGCCCCTCTTGTGGGTAGACAGGCCCCATGGAAGGCGAGGTTATGCCCAGGATAGCACTTGTCCAAGAGGATTCATGGTCCCAGCCCTCCCGAGAGGACACTAGTGGCCCTGCTCCGTGACTTCTGTGCACACACTGAGCACATAATCCAAGCACATACAGTAAATCCAGCCCTGCAGCAGCGTTGACTCGGTGCCTATGAACAAACCCTGGGGGTAGGATATCACACAGGCAATGTATAGGGATACTGGAAGGCTGGAGCTGGGCTCCAGGAGATACAGCTCTGAGGTACTTCACCTACCTGAGAACTGGCAATCATTCATTGGGAATATGAAACAAGAAGTCCCAGTTCAGGACACTGAACAGCAAGATCAAAAGGTCTTTTTAATCACTCACTCCCTGGCCATAATATTGTGAGAAATAGTAATAAAGAAAAAAGCTAATTTTAACATTAAAGAACACCATCAAGGTTTATACACTCTCAGTCTGATGTTCTTATTAAACACAAAAACAAACAGGCTGGTCTTCTGCAGTCTGCACAGAAAAGGCTAAATATGTAAGACTTTTCCGAGAAGCCAAGAGTGATGAAAAGCTCTTGGTCATAATAAAACACACATTTTCAAGAGCATCTACTGCCTGGTTAAAAATATTTTTTTTTTTTAACAAGAAAAACTATTTGAAGCCAAATTCTGAAGATCCTCAGTGAGTCTCGAGTTTTTCATCAGCACCATATTGTAGACCCAGTTCCCCATCCCCTTTCCTCCCTTATCCCCATTCCTGGGATGTTTGCAAAGAGCAGCTTTATCCCAGCAAGACCCAAGGATAGTGTCAGCAGGACTTCAGCTTTCCTGGGTGGAGTCAGGACATAAATCTCCATCAGACCTCTGTGACTCAGGAAACTTTCAGCACCACTTACGGTGATATTGGGTGAGCAAAAGTCACATGGCTGAAACTCAGTCCTGAACATTATCTCCTGAAAAGCTGCTCCTGTCACTTAATGATCAGAAGTCATAGTTAGGCCTATTTTAAACTGAAAATATCAAGCTCAGTTCTCCTTCCCATAATCTCCTGCCTGCTGTCCTCTTCAGTCTTATTTGAAAAGCCTGTGGGGGTGGTGGGAGGGGAGGAAAGCGATTTGGGAGCCTTTCATCCATAAAATCATGAGATATGTCTGGTTTTTTAGTACAGCATTTCACAGCACATGGCACAGTAACATCTTGAGATTCCTGGCACAAAGAAACAAGGTTTGAGATTATATATATCTTTAATAGCAATGACGCAAAGGCAGATGGTTCTCACAGTAAAGGCTTAAGGCTAAACATTCCCTTTGAAGAGTCCTTCTACAAGAAACTAAACAGGGGTGAGCAAAACACTCCTTGCTACAGCAACAGGGCCTGATTGCCTTCTAATACACAGCATTTCACCCTGGAGATTTCCACTTACTTCAATGAAATTAGTCTCACATATGAGAAAAGCATTGGAAAGGTTGGATTTTTCTTTGGGATTTGGGGAGAGTTTTTTTTAGCTGTCAGAAACAAAGACAACACAGAACATAATGAGCAGATTAGCAACTAAATCAAATCAATACCAGAAAAAGAAAGGTCTGGATAATACTGTCAGGGTGCATGCTGGCTGCTTACCTGCAAAACTTGCCTTGTCATTATTATTTTTTAAGGAGCCACCCAAGTTGAGGTTGTGCTCATGACCTCCCATCCTCACACAGGGCTCACCTTCTTCCTCAACGATGGGAGGAAGCCGATCAAGAGGCTGTAGATCCTCACTTGTCCAGTATGATCCATTGGTTGTCAAAGCCCTGGTGCTTTCAACACACTGCTCTGGTAAAGTGCAGGTGTTTTTAACCTGTTTTTGCCTCTGTGGACCCAAGTCAGAGCCATGAGGGAGGTCTTGTGAAGTAAAATTAGGACCCCCAATGTAACCATCTTCTCTAGGATATAAATATTCCTCATCCCAGAGGTCCAGGTCTTGTTCATCATCTGATTGCTCAGAATAATCCTCATAAACTCCATTATTCTCCAAGTCACGGTTTCTCTCTTCTTCTGACTTACGACCAACTCCACTCAAATTCAGCAGTGAAGCAGATATAGAGTCTCCTGCTTGTTGGAGAGCTTCATATATTTGAGACATCCAAGAAGACAGTGGCTGAAGGAAATTCTGAGCAGCCTCAGAAGCCATGTTTAATACTATGCCAGTATCTGGTGATCAGTTGTTCAGCTTTGCCAGCATGTCACTTAGAATTCAGGGAGCTACAGAATAAGCACCATAAGAGATTACTGTAAATTGCTTGTCCATCAACACCTGTCGACACAATATCTACATAAGATGTCTAGAACTGAGAGGGAAAAATGGAAAAAGCACTTCTACCCATTAAGAATACCATTAGAAATACAGAAATGATGGACAAATTACACGTATTCCTGCAGAGATCTGGAAAGGTTTTATTCAATTGCTAAACCTTATATAAAAATAAAAACATAGAACATTGGAACACAAGTACCTTTTTGATGTACATTCATTTTGGTTACAGCTGTCAGTAGACCTGGTAAAAAAAATACAAAGCAACCTGCAATCAAAAATCTCAAGTAATCACCTGGCCCAAATTTCCACCACATCCATAGTATTAGTATATCCAGGTGAGAAAATTGAAGGGACCATAATCTGGGGAGAATTATGTTTGACAGGCCTAGAGGATGCAGTACCAACCCATGGCAGACAACTATCTCAAATTCATTGCTCTAGGAAGGATCTGAAAAAGCTCTCTCTGCCCACAGTGCAACACAGCACAGAGTTGTTTTACCCTTCACAGAAATGAAAAAAAAAAGGGCAAAAAAAATAAGCAGAGGAGGTGGAATATTATAGGTATGAAATAACTGGAAACAGAAACAAGTTAACAAAAGCACCAGTGTCATGTCGATATGTTTTCTCAAAATTGATCTACTCTAAATAAAAATGTAACTTGCAGAAAGTTAACATGCCTTTTTGCCCGATATACATCTTCCCACATTGTCACAAGACAGATATTCTTTTAGGAACTCTGAGAAGAAGGAGAAACCTACACATAGGAAGATGGGTTTTAGGAAGAATGAATTAAATAGTTGCAGATTTTAGACTTAGAGACAACTAAAAAGAAGCAAAAAGAAGCTTCAAATACTAATACGAGTGTCTTGCTGAATTGAGAGGTCTAAAAGCAATCAAATTATAAAAGGATAAATACAATGTCAGCTGCAAGAAAATAAGCTCAGCAGCAATGTGAGCTTATTCACAATGAACCTTATGAAACAGTCTCCTGAGAAATATAATGGGAATCCCAGTATGCTGGATTTTCAAATGGAGTGTGGACTAAGGAGATCTCACCTTGCTTGGTGAGCAGCTCTTTTATAGATGAGATCCGTGACCTAAGAGGACTTCACCTTTTCAAACACTTCTGTCAAATAATTTTGTTCAGTGGTGTTGACTTACGCTGCAGACACTTCCTGGAGGTTTATTAGCAGCTTCAGCGTGTGCTAAGAATTACAGTCCTTACAAGGACAGTAAATGAATGTAGGTTACTAAAGCCATTTTAGAAGCCGATGGTTGTTACAAACTCTGTGCTCAGTGCACACACTGTTCCAGGATCCATCTGTCAGCTGCTGGCCTCTGGCTCAGCCACTGGGACCCAGGTACTGCTCTCTGCCACGCATTAAATCTTTGGCAAGGAACAGACAGTGTCACAGCCCAGCCTCCCAGGTGAGCTATTCCCCTCATTGACTCTCCTCTTTTCAACCCTGCCCTTGGCAAAGCCTCTCTGCTTTGTGCAATTTATTTTCTCATAGACCTAAAGAGATTACATGCTCCCGACAGCATATTTTCAGCGTAATGCAGATTTGCTCCTGGTAAATCACAGCACCAGAGAAGTCACTGAGAGGAGTCTTCTTGTAATTACTTGTACCGGTGGGATTCTCCCAGGCATGGAAGGAGATAAACTCAGGTGGGTAAGTACTGGATACTACATAAATTTTTAACCTCTCATTTATTTACAGGCAACACCAAATGAATCTCTAATTTCTGATGAAAGGAAAACTTCACAATACTCTGCCTCCATCTCAGCAGCAAGATCCACGGCAGCAGTAGCCCTCAGGAGGATACAGGTATCCAGGAGTGATAGCTATCCAATGCAGATAAAACATATGGGTGCTAAAATGAAATGCTGATCTGTTTTAAAAATCAACAGAACGTAGCCTTGTGACAGTTGCATGGCAAATAATTAGCTCCTCTTATTAGATTTTGGAGCTAACACCTAATTGGTGCAACAGAGCCACCTCTCTTCTGGATGTTGTGGCTGGCTGCACCACGCTCAGGGAAACATCACAGTTCTGCATAAGACACTCTGGCACAGGGAGGTTGGGATCACCATCATAAAGATGGAGGAAGTTTCCAAGGCAAGTTTTTACTTTAGTAAGGGAATTAAAGCAGAGATCTACAGTCACCTGCAGGGCTTGTATGTGGTCACCCAGTCATCAGAAGTGGCAGATAAAACTTAAAAATGAACATCAAGTAGTTGCCTAAATCATCTTGCTCTAATTAGGCTGGGGGCAAACAATGCATACACACTCATATACACATCCACAATTCCATCCAAGAGCTGGAGATTTGCCTGGATTAAAGGCAGAGAATGCTCTATATAGTGCCTTAATTTCATTTTGTAGACAATGGATATACACTGAACCATATTTCACCCAAAAAATTCTGAACCACTCTGCAGTAACACCTGCAACTCACCTGTACAATTGCAACCCCATACCTATATAATCCCTACAGGCAAAAGCAATGCCATTTCCAGGGTGCCTGACTCTGTTTAGTCTTTGCTAGGCTTTTCCTCCTCTCCTCTCCCTCTTACAGAAGACTCCACAGCAACACATTGTACAACTAGAGTTCAACTGAATTATAAATCGTTTATTTTTGTTCTTGTAGCAGATGGATAAAATGTGTAACAAGCTGCAGACAAGTTTAGGTGGGCAATGATTTTACGAACTCAACAGAGGATCAAAGGGGACAGAGCTGTGTCACAGGCTTGCTGTTTCCCAGGAGCTCTCTCCCTTAATTAGAAGACACTGCTCTAACTGGGTGTTTATGATATATTTCTCAGCATGGCCCTTTCAATATAATGGATTTTTACTTTTGAATTCTCTGTTTTGACTTGCATTATAAGGAAAAAAAAGTAAAATAACTGAGAAAAACAAAATGTGTGGGAAACAAAAATCCATTTCTTTTTAAAAGTATTCATAAAAAAATAGAAGGAGGAAAAGTCTAGCAAACTCACTTCAAGTTCCATCTTCTAAAACTAATCATAAGAATTTTTACACCAAATCACATGCTTAACTCAGAGTTATGTGGGTTTTTTTCCCCCATCCTGGAAAATCAGACATAAAAGGATCAATGTTAAGCTTCTCACAGAAACCATCATAACCTTTACTATAATCTATATTCCCTTGTCTTGGTAGGATCATTATTCCTGAGAAGCATTCCCATTGAGAGGTGCAATTACTGTATGACTAAAAAGAGAAGACTATTAGCAGAATTTTGAACACTACCACAATGCAGAGCTTTGTAACATTACCAAAATGTCGTTCAGTCTTCTTGATACGTAGGCCCCTAAAAAAGTGCCATCAGATGTGCATTTCTTACAATTTCCCTTATTCAAGCTGCTGCAGAACACAGGCACAAACTTCCTTTGCTTCAGTTACTTTTTATGTGGTCCTTGCAAAAGTTTTCTACCAAACTCCTCCCTTGCAAGGGAGTCTTATGGAGCATAGGTTGACAGTGCCCCAAAATACAATAACTGAACAATTCCAAGTGAGTTCTTATTTCTGAAATCCCAGATGAGGAAGAAATGCACAGCCTAACCATTCTCTGCCTGTGAATGCACTGGTCCTGTAGAGAGACAGAACAGGAGATCAGCTCCCAGCTTCCAATGATCAGGATACATCTTTGCCACACCACTGTTTTAGAACAATGCACTTCTTTGCCACTGCCAAGAAAACTGTACCAGTAGGGGTTTTTTAGCAGTTTGGGCAAGTTGCTGAATCCGTTTGTCCACAACTGGAACTCTGAGCACTGTGCTGGGTCTTTGCTTTAAACAGCCACACTACATGTGGCTACATTCCCAGAGGAATGATTCCTGCCTTCCCTATTTCTCAGAACTTTTAATTAAGATATTTATAATTATTTACACCTCTATTTCCTGAGAGCAGGAAAGCATCATACAGAGAGCAGCATACCCACCTGGCCTGCCACAGATCAGATCCATGGACAGGAGTTTTATTCATGTGGACATCGAGAACAGCAGTGTGACAGACTCACCACAAAGCCCTGCTCCAAGCTGAGGGGGGAAAACCTAAACTAGTTTTGAATCTAAGTTGACACTCAGAAGATTAAGGGTCAGTGTAAAATGTAAGGCTATTTTGCTTTTCATGAAAGGAAAAAGTAAGGAAGGCTTGGAGGGGTAAGATTATTTAATAACTCTTTTTGAGCTACTGAAAACTATAATGAGCCTGATCCTCCTTTCAGACTAGCACCCAATTAGAATACATTTAACATAGCAGAGGGGAGATCAAAAATGTACTGAGATGAAGGCAAGCAGAAGCAACACTGGGCCAAGAAATCCTCTGTCCTAGTTCTGGGAACAATCTGGACTCTTTGCTCCTCTTGTAGCTGCCAGAATTATATCTAACAAGATGCTAGCAAAGCCCTTCCACCCTCACGGTGAAGGATAACCAAACATTGCTGTGATGAAAATGTATTTCCAGTTAAAACAGTCACAGTGCCAAACCCAGCCTGTGTGCTTGGAGCTGTTCAGTTGACTGGAGCCTCTTGCAGAAGCTTTATGAGGTAAGTTCACACACAGTGCCCAAGGTTCACATCAACTGTGAGCATCACTACTGACCAAGCTTTCCTAAGGTAAAAACAAAACAGAAATGCAGAACATCTTGGTACCTTTTTGCCCCATGTGCTATAAAAATTCTATTTGTGTAGCTCAATTTAACACACACACACACAAAAAAAAAAGAAAAAATAAAAGAAAAAAGATAAGATAGAGGTACTTTCCAAGTGATTACATGCTCTGTAATAATAGTTTTCAGCTGGTGAATCAAACTCCAGGGCATTCAAGGAAAACCTAATGGTTTATGCCAATAAATTAGACACATCTCATTGGAAACATTCACAGGTTACAAATCAACATGGCAATAAACCCACTGCTGCAACACATTGTCCTGCAAGCCCCAAAAGGGTGAAGTGGAAACAAATATGAGATCAGTCAGACAGCAATGTAGCTGCCTGCACGGGGTTCAGCCTACACAGAGAAAGCCTACAGACTGATTTCTCTCTCCCAAATCATCTCAAGTCTTTGTAGGCAGCTCACTAGTGATGCTGTGCCAAATTAGCTGTACAAATTGATACCCAAATGACAGAAGTGGTTTTGATCAGGATATTTAGCTCTGTGGTGTCTCCTCCTGTCTTCCCATTCTTTTGTTCATGCTTTTCTTTTGTCAATAATAATGGCAACAATTACTGATCCCCACAGTTTCAGTGGGATGGGGGGAAGAGGAAAGGGACAGAAGAAAAATGGATTTATGCAAATGTGAATATTTAAAAATCATTTAAAACTGTGGAGCCTTTTTCAAAAAAACAGAGGTCTCTCCACCATACAAAATATGGAATGATAAATTCCATCACAAAAGACTGTTCCTGGAAGACCAATAGCCACATATTGTGCTCAGAGGTTCCACTAGCAGTGGGGCTGAGAAGCTGATGGTGATTTCCTATGCTGACCATTTCCCACCTTTGGTTTTTCCTAGACTGTAAGACCTCCTAAACTCAGCAGTGTGTTCATTTCATGTAAGTCCAGTGTGCCTACAAAACACACCATCTGTGAATGCACAGACAGATACTATTGCCACCAAAATATTAATAAAAAACTTGATCGAATTTTCAGAAGAAAGAAAATGGAAACACATTCCTTGACCATAATATTTGGCCTGGGTATCCAGGAGAGCCAGATTCTGACTTGGCACTGGTGTCAAGTCCAGAGCCACTCTACTGAACATCCTTCAAATCCAAATAAAGTCCTTTGCATTTCAAGAACCACTTGTCACCGTAGGCACAAAAAATCTGACAATTCTATGCCAAGTGGTAGTACAAAAAGCAGCAATGAATAACATTATTTATACTTCCTCAACTGAGGGTTGCAAAAAGGGCATAAAGAAATTCTCAAATCATTGATGTATTAGAAGAGTGGTGTTCGTAGTGGCAACTGTGCTCTTTCAGGGTAAAGGAGTGAGAAACATCTGTAATTACTGGATTAGGGCAATGAAAGAAGAAACCTGCAGTCAGAAATTACAGCACATTCTGTAATTTGATCTGCTGTCATTCATCAACTTGCATGAAGACTGAAGAGCCAAAAGGAAATCGCAAGTTCAGAAGGCTGGAGAAACACCAGTTTACACCACCACTCGAACCCACCCACCTGTGCTGTCAAGCTGTTCGGTAGAGCAAACCCCGAGGACCAAGTCTCCTCCCTGCCTGTAATCACACTACCCAGTCTGCAGCAAGTGAACAAGCCAGGGTCAATCAGAGCAATTACTTGCATGGAAATTAGCAGTGGGAGAGCATGTCTAGCTGTTTAACATAATGAAGATATTTTAGCAACATTTTGAGGAGTCACCCAGCTACTGTTACTCCTTCCCCCACGCACACACTCCATGCTTACAGAGCCTAAGGGAATTGCTCTGTATGGACCACCATTGAGCAGTGCAGACAGTGCTGTCCAGGAACCAAAAATGCGGTGGATCATTCCTGGTTATCCATCTTTGTGCACATACATGACTAAGTCTGTAGCTCCCATCTCCTTTCACTTATACCAAGTCAACCACTAGTCCATCTGGACATGCTGGGAGGCTGAGAGGTCACAGGGAAAATCAGACCCAGATTAAAAGAATTTAAAGGAATTTGAAGCCATAGATCTAAGCAGGCGGTTTCCTCTACCAGCCTAAGAACTGCTCTCTCAGCTATTCTCATCCTTAATTTCATCCAGCATTACTGTAAACCAGGCTCTCCAACATCTAGTGCAGGCACCAGTGGCAACAGTCACACCATCCCATGTCCAGACACTCTTCCTACATGTCTCTATAGAGGCAATTGAGAGAAAAAGCAGTTTAGAAGAGTGGCTGCATTTGGGCACAGAAAATTTCCTTTCACAAGCTTCTCTCCCTCCTGCAACTGGCTGCACAAGGAACCCAACACCCTGGCTGACATGAATAACCTCAGACTCATTTCAATCTGCACTTGCCAAGGATAGTGGAGCCACTGGGTACTCAGCATCAGAGTTACAAAGACCAATCACAATTGCATTTCTTTGGAGAAGTACATTCCTGGGTTTTCCACAACTTACCATGTGTTTGGAGGAAGTTGGTGAACTGTGCATGCCAGACTGGTACTGTCATGCTCACCCATGTTATTTATTTCTAAACATGAAGCTCTGCCTCTGCTCGCATATGACAGTCCCACACACTGCACATGATGGTTCCCAGCGCTTGGCTGGGCCCAGGGCAGTACTCACTATGAAGGTCAGCAACCAGGCAGCATTGATAACATTCCTGCCCTTGGTGAATGTTATAGGTGTTGATGCTTTCCTTAAAGCCTCAGCTATGCGAGATGGGTGGTTTATGTAAGAACTGCATCTCTATTTATTTATTTAAAGCATACTGCTAGCCCTAGAGGCTGAAGCAGTGGCTGTGCAGAACAGCTTGAGAACATGAACTGAAAACACTCTTAAGGCTGCTAAAACAGAAGGGAAAATGGACAAAAATATTCCTTCAAACCTCAGTCTTTATGCTGTTTTCACATATCAGGAGTACATCCTTAACATCACAAGTGTTAAGTCAAGGCACAATGGAATATCTTTGTATAAAGCATAGCCAGGAAACTACAATTTCTTTCCCAGTCTCAGGTCACATCTTTATAAAAAGATTACTGTATAGAACAAAGAGGGCCCTTTAGTTTTATGAGTCACAACACTGAAGTATATGGTTAAATACAGCTCTTTTCTCAAGGGTTTGCCCAGTATTGTCCCATGTTTCTGTGAAAATCACTGCACCTGTGAACTTTTGAAGCAAAGGACTCCCCAACACTAGAAACACCATACCTAAGAACCATTTCTTGGTCCTGAAATTCACATTAAAGAAAGGGACACCAAACCATCACATTATCAAAAGGTCTCACGTGAGACCTCACTGACATCTCTCAAGCCTTTGCTCAAGGCAAGGTCTTCCTTCCTTGTGTGGAGAGATGATTCAAGGGGAAACTTGACATACACACACTCTCCCACTGCCTGAAAAATCACCAATGCTGTGAGGAACCACTCCAGCTGACTCTAAAGGTGTGGTATTTAATCTTTCCCTCACTAAGACATTCTGCACATGACGTACCTCAAGGCTCTACATCACCCCAGACAGTCCAGGAATGCTTCATGCCACAATCACTTCTTTCTGCTCATGTTTGGACATAGCTGAGCAAGCTTGACAGGCTCTATGCAACTCTCCTGTTGGTTATGTTGTTACCAGCTTCTCTACCAAGATATGCAGCCTGCTCTGAGCTCTTCTTTGCAGTGCCAATTGCATCCCTACATGCTGGCTGAGTCCAGATGAGCTCCAGCCCTCCCAGTGAATGCACTCCAGCAGCTGAGTAAGAAGCAATCAAAGCAGCACATCCCTGCTCAAGAGATGGACTCATCACTAAGGTCAATGAACCAGTCAAGAATAGGATCCACAAAACCACAAGTACCAAAAATCTGCTATTTATTGTGTCCCAATAATTACAAGTCTTTGTCCTGAAACCTCCTGAAAGGTTTTCAGTGAAATCTTCATTTTCATAACAGTCTTTTCGTTATCTTGTTCCTTTCATGAAGGCACAAACTGTGCAATTAAAATTAAATTAGGAACAAGTCAGCCAGATGTATCCTAGAGCCATGATGATTGAAACACCTATTTCATTCTGTTACTTATCTTGTTCTGAGGTCAGGCTCTATATGGAAAAGCAAAAACAACAACAACAATAACAGGCTTTGACGTTTTACAGTACAGTTTCTGAATGTCAGCCTGTGCACCTGCAAAGTGCAGAGTAGACAGGTTTGCTTGTATTTCTCTATCAACTCTCTTCTTCATCGGTAGGTAACTCAAAACTTAACTGGATCCAAGGATAAGAGCAGCAGCTCAGGCATATAACCCATACACACCTTCTTAGGCCACAGCCTTCGGTTACCTCTGCTGTTGGGAGGTAGGATTTATCCTACAGAAGAAGTTATAGGCATGCCAGAGGTATCAAAATGCAAAATGCCTTCTCTCCTATTTAAACAGTTGTAAAGCTGATAGCATAGCAGACAGATAGGTTCTAACTGCTCCTAATTCCAAATGTGGAGAATAAAAAAAGATTTCCCCAATTTGAGAGCTTAGAACTGAGAAGAGCAACCATTAGTGGGATACATGTTAAAGAACAGCAGTCCTGGTAATCAGGATCTCATTGCAGCAAACACAGCTCATCTGAAGAAGTTGAGAAGAGGAAAAGTGAATGCTAATCAATAAGTTACATGTTACAAACACTTCCCTGCTCCTTTCTACCCAGCAAAGTCAGATTCCAAACGTGAAGCAAACTATTGGTTGTCAACACTGTTCTTGGGAGAGCTCCCTCACAAGGCAACTGCAGTGCTGGAAACAGCCTTCCCAGCCTGAGCTCAGCCTCCAGGTTTCTACATTCGCCATATGACACACTGTGTTAGCCCAGGGTTTAATATATTCTCTCATGCTGCTGTCCTGTAAAAGCATTGGCATTTCCTACACATATATTCCATATTGACTTTACAAGTATCAAAACTCTACAGTGAAATTTAAACTAAATATAGAGATGATATTTTTAAATAACTCTTAGCTCCAACCCACCAAGCTGATTTTGTTTGAACGGAAAAAGCAGACTCCAACTTTAAACTTCCATTGTAATTAATGATTACAACACATTCCTCTGCCATATCAGATTTAGCACCTCATTAATGTATGTGGTATTTTGCTTGTATGGCACAGCTGTAGTTAAAGTTGAATTAGTGTTTCCATTATAAAGCCCCGTTTTCAAATGTTTATCACTTAGACACATGAGATTTAGTCTGAAATGAAAATTGCTATCGAGAGTGTCAGCTGGGAAGCAATTTCTTTTCCTTCAAAATCTGGAAGCAACAAAACAGAAAAGAAAAAAAAAGCAAGCCACTCTGTTTATTAATAATTCACATTTTAAAAACTATTGCAAATACATGTTTACATGATAGCCTGTGACAGCTCCATAGAATATCAACACCCACACGCTCCTGGGAGATTGTGTCATCTTAAAAACTGAAATAAAATCCACATTTTTACACCACTTGATGGGAGGCAAAGAGAAGGGGACAAAACGACTTGAAAATAATATTGATGAAGGAAAGTTATTTAAAAAAACCCACATACTCTTTGTTTAGAAACATTGAAGTTGGGACTTTCAATGGAGAGGGGGGTGAGTGGGAATCGTTTCAAGTACAAATGGTACTTGTATATTTCTGGGTAACGCATTTAACAAGACTTAGTCCCACTGAGTTCCTATCACAAATGGCATCCAGGTCTTTGATATGTCCATAAATTCTGGACTCAAGGTATGACCAGATCATGCTCTTTGCAATGGCCATGCTGAGGCACAAGGCAAAATGTACAACAAAACAGACTTCCTGGGGCTTCAGGCTTTGGGATTGTGTTCTTCTGCAACAGCTTTAAGATTGAACCACTGAGAAGTAGATCTTTTAATTGGGACTCTTCTGAGGTCTCCTCATCACTGATTATTTCAGTGATTATACATTTATGACACAAAAATTTACAAATACATGAAGAAATTACCCAATTCTCAGTTACCATCATTACCAGAATGGATGCATTTTTGATGGCATGAAAAATTAAAATGTTATTTTTGTAACAGTAAAATTCCCAGTTATTTTGACTCCAGGACTCATGGGTTTACCCAAGACATAATGTTTCTAGAACACAACAAACACATGGAGTAGTGTGTAACAGCTACTACAAGAAAATCAGGACAGGCAGAGGCTTTGTGAGCAGAAAGGCACAGTCATTACTCAGAAATGCTCGCATTTTGCTCTTCACTAGATAAACAAAACAATCCCACAACAGACAGAGCAGGGAGTGTTGTTTTTTCCCCCAGTATTTCCTTCCATTTTTGAAGAGATTACTCCAGAAAACAAAGATAACGGGAGCATGGTAGCAATTGCATATCCATATGATCAAGTCTGGGAGGTTACTACAGATATCCAAAACCCTGTTGTTTTCCACAGAAACAACCTGAGAAACAGCAAATGGGTCTGTGTCTGTCCTCCCAGCAATCAAAGCCTCAAGAAGAGTCTGTACATCAAAGGCAGTATATTACTGTGATACTTACCAAGGCCTTCACAAGCTCTGGACTTTTCTTTGTAGTGTTTTCTTTGCCCTTGTTGTTCTGGGCATGGGAGCCCACCTCTCTTTTCAAAGGAGAGCTTTTTCTTGATGAAATGGAAGACGACTGTGGGGAAGATAATGAAGACTCCAACTGCAGACAAAAACCCAATGGCCTCAAGAGAAACTATGAACAGAAAGTCAGAAAGAAAAAGATCAGCACAAGCAGGAAAAACTGCCTAGAGGAAGCTGTGTCTTAACCACAGCTGTATCCACGGCTCTGCTTCCCCATTCTCTCTGCAGAAGAAATAGAAATGAAATCCAGCAGAACTTGGACTTGTGTTAAATGGATACAACATCTGCATTGGTTGAGTCTGTTGAGGACATCAACAACAGGGTATGTTGCACATGAGACTTGGCCAATAAAGGCCTTAATTTCTGTCACATGATGAACTCTTACACGGGAAAGACACTGCTTTTAATCAACTTTCCTATGAATGCTGAATTCCACCAGCTTCAGCAGAGACAATCTCCATCTATACTGCAGCAAGGATCCAGCTGAGAAAGGGCAGTTGGTGACTAATCAACTACACAGCTCATAGCAAATTCTCAGGGGAGGCTGTGGGGAGGATTAGCTGGGGGGGTGGGGTGGGGCGGGTAAAGGCCCCAACACCTCCTTTGCAATTGGGTATTTTCTTTAAAACAGTCAGATTACATGGAATTGTACTCACTAACCTCATTACATTTACTAAGAACTAGGTTAATGGTTAGCCTATGATCCTCATTTAACTGTTATTTTACCCTTAAGTAACAATATTACCATACCACATAATTACCATTTTCTGCAAAAAACTCAGCTTCAAGCTCAGGCAATTCAGCTGAGCTGCTTGAGCGTCAGGTCTGGCCCCAGGTAATGAGCACAGTGGTTTTGCACTAGCTGATGCCCTAGCCCTGTACATCAACATCCCTATGTCAAACTGTAAAGAAAAAGTCTGATTTCAATTTATCATGTTTTGCCTGTGCCACTGGGTCTGCAACAAACCGCAGGCGCCAGCGAAAAGCTTTTAAAGCCATTTCACCTCTCTCACACATATCAAAATGCCAAAGCAAGGGACAAACACTACATACATCATCTGATATGGGTGGCAAGGGCACACGTGTCAAAAACTTTCAGTGCCATCTGCAAAAAAAAAAAAAAATGGCCTGTTATTCTGGTAATTACTTCACTAGGGAAGGGGTGAAGTTCAGCTGTTCAATTCAAGTCAAAGACCCCATAAAAATGAAACATCAGCAGCATCAGTGGCACACCAGGGATGCGT
Organism: Sakesphorus luctuosus; assembly: GCA_013396695.1. Taxonomy (NCBI): domain Eukaryota; kingdom Metazoa; phylum Chordata; class Aves; order Passeriformes; family Thamnophilidae; genus Sakesphorus; species Sakesphorus luctuosus. The sequence goes on along the minus strand of VWZD01011166.1, from coordinate 214,303 downwards.
CTGATTACAAAGCTGCAGCTCAGATGAGATGAGCAGGATGAAAGGATGTAAACAGCGCCAGCCCTGCCTGTGAAACATCCCACTGGGAATTCATAAGACTGACTCAGCAAAAGACTTAGGCTAGAAGAGCTACACTGTCTCTAGTTACAGCCTTGATAGTGCACAGTAGGAGGACAATCTAGGGGATTTAAAAAAACTAAACTAATACCAGCCAACATGTCTCAATTGGAAACAAAAATCACCAATGCCTAGCAGCAGCCCACATGAAAAAAAGGATGAGTGGTTGGGACTGAACCCAGAGGAATATGTGTTACACAAGCTATGGAGGTGGCTCTGCCCTTTCTCACTCCAGCCTAAGGAAGGAACAGAAACATGAACTGAATCACAGCGGCTTAAATGACAACAAGATCAAGTCTGGATTTCTATTGCTTTTTTCTATGTGGGCACAGACATTTCACAGAATCAAAGAATGGTTTGGGCTGGAAAGGACCTTAAAGACCATCTCGTTGCAATCCCCTGCACGGAGACCTTCCACTAGACCAGTTTTCTCAAAGCCACATCCAACCTGGCTTTGAACGCTTCTCTGGCCATTACTTCTCTGACCTCCTTGTGCCTCACCAGCACTAAGAAGGGTCCATGAAGGCAGTGGATCTCCTTGCCAGCTCTGAAATTTGATGGCACAGCTTCCCTAGCTAATTTACCAGGCACATCTCAGACCTAATTTCCCCTCACACATCAACCCAGAGAGCAGAGCTGGGGATGAGAGAATGGCTGAGTGATACATCAACTCTGGCTATTTTCAGCTGCTGAAGTCACCATTAAGTGGCTGCTTGAGCCAAGCATAAATCAAAGGAGATGAGCATAAATCCAGGTAGCCAAAACCCCAGAGTATACATGAAAGCCTGGCTGGGTCCCATCACTGACTTGTCCTATTCTTGAGCATAGCATAGGTAGGAAGAAGGATTATGCTCTACCTTATATATAAAACACATGGGATTACCACATCTCAGCACACACGTGTGTGTGTGTGCGTGAGAGTGCACAAGCTCACGTGTCTCTATCTATGAAGCTGCAGCAGGGATGTAGCAAATCAACAATCTATGTGAGTGATTTCACTGCAGAGGGTGTGATATGGAGGGGTGGCAAGAACACCACTGCTACTATTTATTAAGCCTTTTCATAAAAATCTCAGTGAGCCCAAGGAGATTCCTGGGTTTCCCCTTCTCAGACAGGGCACAAGCAAGCCACCAGTATTGTTAATACAAATTGTTCAACACATGATCTGAAATAATATACAACCCGCAGCTACAGAAATCCTTAAAATGCCCCTATCCCAAACAGATCTTCAAAGTACGTTGCAAAATCTCGGAGGAAAAAGGATGTCTTTGACTAGATCAAGCATCCTGAAAGTTTGAAGACCAATGATCACCTCCTATTCTCCTTGCTCTAAAGAAGTTCAAACTGGCATAACAATGTTATTGTCCATCTAATTCTTGTTTCCTGCTCAGCTACAGAGGAACAATAAAGTAAGCAGCTCAGTGGCACAGGACTTGGGACAACCCTTTAGCCTCCTCCTACTCCTTGGGGCAAAAGTATAAGAGGTATCACCTATCAGAACTCCCAAAAGGTCCAGCATCATCTTTCAGGAAGAAGCTTTCAAAGCCAAATGCTAACAACTGTCCACACAGAGGTGGAGGTTTTGGGAGCACAGGTAAGAAGGGACTGCACAGATCCTACCTGTATGGCAAAGACCATCAGCCAGCTAACAAGGGCTGAGATTCCTCACCTCTCTGCAATGCAGACACCAAGTAAAGAGGAAATCAGCCCCAGAAGTACCACAGCAGCTCTGACAGGAAGTGACATCCCCTGCAGAGATGGCTCCTGCAGCAAACCAGTCTCTCTCCTAAAGATGGTCTGTTGGACTGAGAGGAGGTAGCTGGGACTTCTGCAGCACAAGGCATCAGAGATCGTACATCCTGTCCTACAGCTTTGTGCAGAAGTCTCTTCTCTCACCCACATTATCCATGCCGGATACTTGAAGTTCATGCAACAATGTCTCTGAAGGAGGGCTGTGGGTTTGCACCTGAGCACTGTTTCACTTTTGTGGGTAGAAACACTGAAGCCTGTGCACCTGGCTCCAGCTGGAAGCTCGTATCCCTCTGAGAGGGGAGTCATGCTGGCTCTGCTCCTCCATCATCAAGAGGAAAACATGCTGCACCTGCAGACAGTCCTGACCATTCCTCCCAGCCCTCCTCTTAATCCTCAGCTGAAGGGCTTTCTCTGCAGACTTGAAATTCTAGGATAAGGCTACACCTGGGAAGTAACTGTAAAAGAGATTTGGAGTAGATCTCTCTTCTGGCTTGTGGTGGGATGTCTGGGCCTGAGAGGGTGTTGAGGAGAAAAAGCAGCAGAAATGCACACATGTCACTTGTGTTACAGCATTGCTGGAGTGTGTCAGAGTTTCCCACAGAGGTAACGGATAACAGATTGTAGCTGAGAGAAAGAAAATGAGACATAGTAATGTATTCAACTCTTGATTCAAACCCTGGGCACCCAAGTCCAGTGAAGGACCCTTCCACCTCATGCTTTGGGACATAAACAAGACCATTCAGCCAGGACGCTCTCCCACCTACCCATTTTTAAGCTAAAAAATGGGTGCCATATTGTACAATGCAATAGAAGTTCCACACATTCTTTTGCTCTGAGTAAGAGTGCAAGCCAAGTAACTATTTTTGTGCTCCTGTCAGGTTGAGGGCACACATAACTGCACACACTCCTTTGCATACACTGCTCAAGAACAAACTAGAGGTGCAGTGTCAAGGGCCCCAAGGCAGAAAAGAGAAGATCAGAAATGGAAGGGAGGTCAACAGAAGAGATCTGACAGAGAACACTGGGAGCACAAGGCATTACAATGCTGTCTGTTCCCACTCCATCCTCTCCCTCAAAGCTACCTCCACACTATGAGATGACTTCAGGGAGAGTCTGTCTGGAAGAGCAGGAGGGAAGTACTGGCCACACCATTACATGCATCAAATTCAGATGGGGTTTTGCCTTGTAGCAGGTTTCACAGCAATTCTACCAGACCTGGACCCTCCAGACAAACCAGGACCAGGGGAATGAATGCAAGAAGCACCACAGTAGATTCACTTGGAGATTGTGCAGCTAGCAAGACCTTAATCCATTCTGATGTGCAAAGGTTAAATTTTGCATAAAATAGTCTTCCAGACAACAGTTCTTTAACTTAATTTGATACCAAACTTCCTGAAAAAGGAATGTTTACTGGTACTTTTTAATTATGAAAAAAACCCCACCAAACCATAAATTGTCTGTTTTGCTGTCTGCGCTAATTACATTTCATTACATAATTGGAGTAAGCTCTGATTTTCCTGCTGGTTCCCATGACATTTTTCATTATCAGCCACTAATTGTCTAGCATGCTCACTGCATTGTGAACCAAGTAGGCTGATGTGTGGGCAGAAGTTCTAGCAAAGCTGCAAGGCAGTACAAGTGTACGTTATTATTATTACTATTATGATGTATTAGAAAGTTTCCACCTACTGGCATACTTACTTATCCTCATCCCTATCAGTAGCGTCACAGTGCAGCAAAGCCCAGGAGTCCATCTGCAACCATTCTTGGGCTTCGCAAAGCTCAGCAACTACTGAAAGGAAGTTATGAGGGATGAAACAATGACAGCAGCCCCACTGCAAGGACAAGTGCCCTCCTGCGTACAATGGAAACACCAAGAAAGTTTCTCAGTCACTTCCTCTACTTGGTGCCCAAAGCACGTGGGTATCAGAATCTTGTCACTTTGCCCACTCAGAAGCTGAGGCCAAGGTTATAAAGGAATACAGTGCTATATGTGGATTCCTAAAGGAATAAGATAACTAATGGAATCTTTCTGAGAGAGCAAGACAGAACAGGTAAAGGTTTTCAGGACCCACAACACTTGTATCCGTTATGGCAAAACCTCTAACAAATCCATATCTATGCAAGTTCAGAAAGTGCCACAAATGGTGAAGCTACCCCTTGCATGCAGCATTTCATGAACTCAGAATGAGGGAAGCTGTAGATGCTGGTTCTTCACACAACAAACTGCCAGAATAAGGAGTGCATTACCAGTGCTCATCCTTATCAGCCTCGGACAGGTGGCAATTCTATTCATGTGCACCACACACACAATACGCAAACACTTCAGAAATAAATGTGTGTTTTCACAGGATTGCAGCTCTCTCCTGATATCTATTTCAAAGGAGACAAAGCCCGACCCTTCCTAACAGCACTGTGAGGGAACAGTTGTATAACTCCTTCTCTTTTCCTCAAGGTGATCCACAAATACAGTATCACAAATGCAATCAGACCACATTCAGTGCTGTAGCAGAAGTGAAATTCCCATCCAAGGCAGGAGGATTTGCCTCGCAGTGAAGCTTAGTTTCACACACTTTATTTTTATGTGCTGATTTACAGATAGCAGGAATGAGGAGGTTCTCCAGTCCTTTTATATAAGGAATATGAAGACCTGAAAAGCACTTATGACCTGACTATACCTCTATTTACTTTGACTGCAAATTTTTTCTGATCAAAGGGTGGAAGACTGGTCCCAATCATAGCTGATGATGATGTATTTGCAGGTCATCTTGGAAGATTTTAGCTACCTTTGTGGCCTGTGACATAGACATGCAATTTCAAAGGTCTCAGAGACAGTACCACAACCTCATCTCCCTTTCTGCTACAATCCATAGAATCACAGTTCCCAAACACCTTGCAGGCTTCAATGCATTTATCCCCCCAGGCAAAATAGGGAAGCAGGGAAGTGGTAACACAACTGCACTGCATAAGAGAAGCCAGGGCATAGATTCAGCCCTAATGGTGGAAGTCAGATCCAAACGAACAATCAAGAAAAGTTACATCCAACAACACATGCACTTCAGTGTTTAGAAATACCTCACTTTTCACCCCAAAGCTGAGCGTCTACAGCAAGTTCCTAGAGATGACACCACGATGACAGTCTTAGGACTATAGGCATTTCTCTTCAGTCACATTTGGATCACCTCAAAGCATTTTTCCCCCAAACCGAGGGTCTGCAACCCATTCGAGGTGCTTGACACCTTCAGGCCACAATGAGTTCAAAGGAAGCCACATCAGGCACACCAGGGGACATGGAGGCAGTGGCGTTTAGCAAGTGTACTCCCTTAAGAAATGGGAGGCCTTAGAGAAATTCTCCCTTAAACTCACATTTTCCTTTTCCCAGTACCACGTCCAAGGTGTACAACTAGAGGAGGGAACTCTCCACCCCTCAGGCTCAGCTTAGCTCACTGTGCAGCCTGTTTTGGGGCCAGCAGTAGTAGCAGACTTGATTTTTCTCAGCCTGCTCACTGAGGCTCAAAAAGGCCAGACTCAGACTTGAATTCTCAGGATGTAGTTTGGACTTCGCTGAGAACCTGCTACAGATAAATGAACAAGACAAACACTGGGAGGGCAAACCTCAGAGCATCCAGCAGCAAACCCAGGAGAGCCATAAGGCAGCATCAAGGAGGCCCAGTTACAAGAAGCCTTTCCCTGAGGCCAGGCCTTCCACCTTACAAAAGCTGCTCTGTAGTTTGTTATGTACAACCCTGTGGCAGCACAGTTTTCCCAGCAGCAGAAACCCCGCCTTGGCCTTGAGCAATGCTCTTCATGATGTTTGTAACCAGGCAGACACAGTTCTGTGAAATACTCTGCCTTCAATAAAAGGTATTTCTCAATTAAAAAAGCTGTAATATTGGTTTTTCTGGATGCTTCAAACAAGTGTGGAGCACTAGTTCAAGTCAACAGCAAGTGCACAATGTTTGCAAACAATAACACCTGATGTCCTGCATCCAGAAGAGTCATGCTTTTCTCCCCATTTCTCCATTTCTAAGCATACACACCACAAATATGGATGGAACCAGGGAACAGAAATATGTCCTAACAGACAGGGAGCATTTGCTCTGTCTAATGGAGCTGGTTCTAAAAGGTGATCCAGAGGCTCATCATCAATCATTGTAACAACCTTAGAAATGGCTCCAGGACAGGATGATACTCAAAATTCATTGAAGTTAACAGGGCCAGGGAGGCTGAGAATTTGAGCAGCACAGCACTTGACTTGCCATTCATGAACTGAAAGCTGATCCCCTCCATGTCAAGGTTGAATAGATGTGATGGGGACAGCAATGAGGAACCTCACACCCATCCATGCCTTGGTCCACCTGTACCACCACTGGGCCCTGCCAGGATTATTCCCAGAACTGGGCCCACAGCTGAGATAATCACAGTGAAACCTGTGAGCTTCACAACTGTTTGTCTCAGTTCTTCCTGAGACAAGTGAAGACAATTCAGAACCAGGCAGGAAGTTACTTTCCTAGTCCACAATCTATGAGATACACTCAAGTCTTTGCTTTGTCATTTGTTTTCTATTTTATTCACCCTAATCTCAAGCTATGCTCAAATTCTCAGTTTTGTATGCTGGAACTATTTTCCACTGTAAAAAAACAGGCATCACACAAAACAGTGAGCTGACTAACTTGGAGGTCAAAGCTTTTACCTACAACATAGGAAAGCAGGAAAATGGCTGTAGTGATATGATAAATACAATTTGAATTAGATCAAATGAAAAAAAAGAATCTAGTCCTTAAAAACCAATCTCCTTATGCTTAGGGCTCTCATGTTAGAGATGAGACCCACACTGAAATGCAAGTCTGAATCAAGCATGACAGAGACTTGAACTTGCCTCTTCCATGTGTCCTTTGACTGTCCAACCACCAGTAAAACGACTACAGTAGGAGGGGACAGCTGGTTTTTCTCACCATCACCATGCTTTGCTCATAGAAGAATTCCATCTCGAAGAAGAACACAACTTGGGTCTAGGAAACTTTTTTTCAAGATGATGCATTTCTTAGAAAAAAAATATAGTTTAAATAGAATTTAATTGTCCAATGAGCACATTTTCTCAGAAGAATCTCAGCCTGCTCTCTCTGTAGTACATTTGTCTTTGATCATGTCCCAAGCTTGTTTTCAGTCATGGTACAACACAGAGCTCATAATCTGATACCTTTTTGTCATAGCTGACACAAACACTGCCTTAGTGGTAGAAAGGGAAGACTAGGGCTGTCAGTCTGCCACCTTTCTTGAACACTAAAGTCATGCTTTTTTTTTTCCTTTTCCTTAAAGACAACTTCTTTGTTGCCATGGTACCACTAATGCAGCATTTTGAGACAGGGAAAGAAGATAACTGTGTATCACCACAGTGACACATCTATCAACTGCCATCCTCTCAAAAAGGGTAAATAAGTAAGGATGCCAATGCAGACTTTTAAAGGCTCCCCCACTCATTTAAATTTCTCTCAGTGACACACAAGTCACTGTTTATAAAGTTTACGCCTTGGTTTTATTACAGAGAAGGTCAGAGCAAGCAGTGTCTAGAGCTATTTTTTAATTCCTTCTCTTCTCCCTATGCTACACGAGACCGGTTGAGGTGCACACTCACAAGAGAACAGCACCTGCATGTTCAGAAAATGCCAGCCTCGCTCCCCATGTTAAACCATGTAGTGACTGCTTCGCAATTCTTGCTTGTACAGTGATTTCTTCCTGAACTAACAAGGTATCCGCTGCCGAGCACAACCCACATTCATCTCAACAGCAAGAAAAACAAAAAGGGGCACTCTGATGGTGTCTCACATATAACACCTTCCGCTCACCAGGTGTGATCCTGTTGGCCTTGGAGTCTTTCTGCCAGAATTAATTTATAAAGAAGCTTTTACTAACTTAGCAAGTCAAGGCCTTGGACTCCACACAATGGCATTTCCCTTCTTGACTGTGGATAAGAGAACATCAAATCAGGTCCCTTCCAAAACTTCAAAGGCGGCTCTGCAACCCATGGTGCAATTCTGTTATGTCAGTAAATTCAGGGAACAGTCATAGTGAGATATGTCCATGTCCCAGTATACTCCCTGACTTTGGGTCCAGATCAGTGATCAGGCAATGACAGACACGATAACTCTCAGCACATGCGACTGCCACAGTGGCATTCACAGTGGAAATATGAGGAGATTTTTCATCTCCCAAAGGGTATAAAAGGAGGAATAATGTAATGATATGAAAAGTTGTATAAACTGAATTTACCAATGCTTCTGCAACAGAGAAGGGAGCAGAGAGCAGCAAGTGAAGCAGTGACAGAAGGTCAGACTGAAAGGATCTCTGGTATGAGTCAGGAATGAAAAAGTGAGCAGAGAGACCTCTAGCAAATAAAAATAAGTATTTCATATTTGTGAGAGAGAGGAAAGGGAGAAAGAAGGATCTCAGCTGCTGTTTCTCTTATTTGGGGGCATAACAAAGCATAAGTTGCTTCCACTCAGTCCTGAAGTGCTCTCACTTCTTCAAGAGGAATCTAATTGGGATCTTTATGCTCTCATGTACTTATTTTTCTCATCCACAAAACCTTGTTCCTAGTTTCACCAGTCTGACCCAAGGCACAATGACTCACCACAGCAAAAGGCTGGACAGCAGCTTTGGGTTTTTTTCAAAGACCTAAATAAACCCTACTCCATCAATTGACCAAGGACGATGCAACAGCAAACCTCTCGCTGAAGGCTGTGCGTTGCCATGGCAACCAGTCTGATCTCCATTGCTCCAGGGACTAGAAATGTGCTGCCAACAGGAGATTTTAGCTAATCAAACCAAATCTCTTAATACTTAGACAATTTCCCATCTGTGGAGAGCAGACTACGTGCCCATGGAAAGCAGGGCACTCTCTGAACATTGCCCTGGCTCCTTCTTGACCTGTTGGTTGTTGGCTCCTTGTAGGTCACAGACATCTCCAGACAGGTTCCAAAAGAGATGGGGGGCTGGCAAGAGGACAATGTGCTCACTGTCTGCACAGCAGCTCATGCCTGCACTCAGTACCTGCCTGTAAGGATGGAGAGAGGATGGCCAGCAGGACCCTCACAGGGCTGGTGCCTCTAACATCGACCTTTAAAAGAAAAAGAAAGTTTCCAATATTGGCATCAGGCACTCCCTACATTCCTGCTGTTACTTGTTTACAGCCATCTAAAGCCACTGTGTCCCTTTTTCAGCTCCCAGATAAACACATTCAGGTAACAGCAGCAGCAAACCACTGCTGAAAAAGAAAAAGTGGGACAAGCACATACCTCTTGACCTTCCTAGATCAGGGACTGCTGTCAAACAGCCGTGCAGAACACCTGCTTTATTCTAAAACTTCTGACTGGCAAAGCTAAAAGGGCAGCTTTGGTGGTGAATTTTGCCTTGAAAGCACAAACAGCAATTGATCTTCTTTCTTTATCCTACTTTTTTAGGTGGAAGCCAGACCAACTTTTATATAGCATCACTAAAGGTTTCTGGCCCCTGAATTTATGCCCAGCCACAAAGACAGACATTCAGTCTGGCATTCAGCAAACCAAGGGGCCTCAAATAGAGACGTGAACGTCAGGGGTGAGAAAGGAGCAGTCTACAGTCGCGCTGCTGCTGAGACAAGAAATTCTGTGGGGTGGCGATGATGAGATTCACATCCATGAAAAGCCACCAGTTACCATTTAACACCCATCAGAGCTACACCACCTAAAATGGCCCTGACTATGACTTTTCCATGCGATTACCAGAGGAAATCAGGGTGTTAGAGCAGCAGACTCAGCTTTGGCAATCAGGATCCTCTCCTGGAACATTCTTTACAGCATCTCAGAGGACACTAATCCACCACTCTCCAAAGTTAAAAGCCACAAATCCTACACTGAGTTTCATTCCATGTGAGTTGTTTGCTGCCAGATCAACTCCTGATATTGCCACAATTGATAAGAGGCATCCTTAGATATTGTTTTGTCCTGGTACAGGGGATGTCTTCATAGGACATGCTGCCCCACCACACAGCTTCCTGGGACCTGGACTAGCTACTAGCCTCAAGCTCCTGCTCTTGAGGAACAGGATGGAGGAATTGTTGGTATTTAACAGGGAGCCCTGAAGCAGAAGGCTGCTGCTTATAAAGCAGGGTGTGGTTTCAAAGAGAGAGCATATTGTGGAAGATTTCTAGGCCTCTGGTATCGACCAACTGACCTACGCCCTGTGAAAATATGTTCTAACAATAACTACAGCCATTAAAACAAATGCTTGAGGGAAAAGAGGCCAGTGATTTCTAGAGTCATGTATTTAATCAAGTGAGGAGCTTAGCAAGTACTGCCACTTCCTGCCATGGTACTGTGGTCATTTCTCTATCCACATTAGTATAACAAACCAGTTAACCAGGTACTAGGGCGGCACAGAGAACAGCATTAACTGAAGTCAGCGCTCAGCTAACCCAGGGCTCTGTGACAAGGGAAAGGCAATGAAGTCCTGCAGGCATAAGGAAGAGGGAACTAGAGCTAGTTTTAAATGGTCAGGAGACCAGCTGACTTTCTATGTGTGCTTTGCTAGTTTATTCTTTCCTGTATCGTGCCTTCTTCTATTCCAGGCACTCCTCAGTCTTGCTCAATCTCACTTTGACCAAAAACTGAAAATTTCAGCCAAACTGAATCAAAGATGAACCCTGCTACTTATGCCCAAAATATCTGTTTCTCCAGGCCATAGAAAGTCAAAAGCAGGGTGGTCACTGATCTAATGGGAAGCAGGAATTATCTCAGAGAAAACAAATGTTGATGCAGGGCAGGATCCCAGCACTACAAAACCTTTGAGAAGGGCCTTTGATGAAAGCAACCACAACGCTGTCTCAGAGGATTCATTTGCGCTAACAAGTTTCCAAACATCTACCCAGAGTTTCTTTCAAGCGAAAGCTGTGAAGTCTGACTGTTCTCAGGGATAAATGGAGAGCCATGCCACTTCACAGCCAGAAGAGGAGAAGGGGGAGGTAGACAGAGGCAAGCGTTAGCCAAAACAGATGCAGTGAAGACAGACTAAAATAGATTCCATGCACTTCAAGGGTTTCTGCAGTGCTGATGCTCCAGTCCAGCCCATGTGAGCAATCATCTACACACACATTCTGCAAAACACTTGACATAATGGACCAAAAACTAAAGTACAGCATTTTCCTGGGATGTTTTCAGACACACTGAAGTCAAGCTATGGAGTCTATTTACTACTTTGGATCACTTCAGCTGTTTTCTCCCACAGCCATTACGCTACATTGAGTCCTCTTTTTTTTAAACCTGCCTCAGTAACAAACACCTGCAAGCATCCATGGCTTCCCTTGCACAGTGATTAGATGTGCCCTCAGCTTAACTGGAATGCAAATAGTTTGCACTGTTGTTGCTCATTATGGATCTAGAATTATGGTCTTATTACTGCTTTACAATAAAATATGAAATGATAGCAGGAAACAGAACAATGTAAAAGCAGACAAGAGAAGAAAATGCTATTTCATTACTCCCAACTTCCAAGACCTTTGTATTTCAAGCAAACAAAAGCAGCATGCAAATCCAAGTAACAAGGGAGGGTCAAACAGGATTTGCTTTTCAAACTCATTATTGTCACCAAAGTAACAAACTAGGAAGTTAACTTCTCACCAAGAAATAGCCCCAAAGCATTCCAAACATGAGACTTACCTAATCACACCTGCATAAGCAAAACAAGTCAAACCAGCAATGAAATTTCCCAAGAACACTTTTCTCACAAATAACACATTTCAAAGCTTTCTTCCTGGGACAGGTTGCTAAATCCTCAGACTCTGTGATGTTCACACAAGCTGGGCAATGCTGAAGAAAAGCACAGTCCTGAGTCTGAAAAATACAAGTGGTGCTGGTGCTCCTGCCCTTTTCTCTGCAAGTGCTTGTTGATTTACCACCCCAAGGAAGAAGGAACCCTGCTGGTAGGTAAACATGTGACAGCCACCAAAGGAATGCTAACTAGGGAAACAAGATTAAGCTGCCTATGCTGCTTCCAATGCTGGTCATTTAAAAACTACTGCCTTACCTGTAGCTTTCCTACTGCTCTCACCTCATGAGTGCTAGGTCTTCATTCAAACAATTTTCTTGCCTAAAAACAAATTGCCCTTCATTTATCAGGAAATTTTATGTGTTTTGTCTCTCCTGTACAAAGACAATTTATTACTCAGCTTAAATCCACACTCTGGTCCTAAATATTTTGGATCCACTTTAGAAGCATACTTTTTCTATCAGATTCTCAGAGATTTGCAGTGAAAAAGTAAATTAAGGATCACAGCAGGCATTCAGTCTCCAACAAAGCATTTCCTCTCCAAGGAGCATCCTGCCCCTCGTACTTGCAGTGCCTCAGCCAGTCAATACTTCCCTGAACACCTGCTCACCCTCCAGGCAGGTCTTGCTCCATTGCTGTGGGTTCCCAGGCTGGAAAGGCAAAGCTGTGCCAGCAGCTCTGTGCTTGCAGATGGGTTTCATGTACACAGACGCAACAGCTGTTCTTAGAGCAAAAGGTGTAAGCACAGCACTGATCCAAATGCATACCAGGTCATAGACCTTCTATACACCCGTGAATAGCTCAGATTTCATCTTGGAGACTGACTCTTACCATGTCATACTTCACTGCAAAAAAAGTTAAAAAAAAAGGTAGAAATGGACTTCAAGTTCTTTTCTTTTATCTTCTTTTTTCCTTTTTAAATTTTTTTTAACCTTAATGTATTTTTAAGGAAGTCTCTGTGATACTTACAGTGAGATCATATGCTCTTTTCACCATCCACATAAGATATTTTTGAATGTGCATTTTGGATGTAAGTTTGAATCCCAGTAGAAGGGCTATTTTCCCCCAGCATTCAGGACACACCCATCCCCACTGTCTCTGCAAGCAAACTTATCAATAACTGCAAAAAAAAAATGTTTGCAGCTTCTAGAATACCTGGTGTTCCTCAAAAAACAAAATGGAAAGTCTATGAAATGAAAATCACACATCTGAACCAAGCAACTCACAATGCTCAAAACATGAGAGAGGATGGGGCAGGTGGACAGAAAAACGGAGGAAAGGAAAGGAGTGCATAGACCTGGCTGCTCAGAACCAAAAGGGCTTCTGGCCCCACTGCCTGCAGCAATTTGTAAGCTGGCTCTAATCTGCCCCCAGCAGTATCTTGTCTCTCTAAGATAAACTGCTCCCTGAGGAAATTTTCTGCAGGTGTTCCTAATGCAAATCTCCCCCCACCCCCCAACAAAAAGGTGTTCTGATGATCCTGGTTAGCAAAGCTGGTTTCTGGCAGATCCCTGAAGAGTAGTCCAGAGTGGCATCTTCAAAATAAAAATAAGAGCTCAAGAGGAGGAAAAAAACCCCAGTCCTTATTGAGCAAACACCAAGCCCCTTGACTTACATGAGTCTTGCCACAGCAGAATCCCCAAGGATCAGGCGACTGGAGAGGGTGTCTGTTTGCCTGGGCTGTGTGATGGCTGCAGGCAAAAGGTGCAGGATGGGCAGAACCCTGGTGAAAAGCCATTGCTGGGGACACACATGCCCTCCAGCAGGGTTCTTTCCAGACTCACAGCCTCTCCCCTGTCTCTGTAATGCCAACATCAGGCATGGCTGAGCAATTGTGTTGGTGAGCTGTGCGAGGTCCCAGAGCAGGAGGCGGCAGCTGTGGAACTGAGCTAAAAATATGCAAGAGCAGAGCAGCAAGGGAAAGCCAGTCTGGTTATGTCAGACTAGTCACCAAAGCCAACAGAGTGAGCAACTTCCATCCATACATCCATCACCCAGGAGACTTGCCTCATCTGCCAAACCAGTGAGAAATTGCCCTGCTACAACTAGAAGGGTGCACCAATCCCTTGAAGACTGGCACAGACAGGCTATCAGGACAGTTGGGTACACAGGTCTGTGGGTACACCATTCCCTGCACATATACTTAGTCCCAATGTTGCATCATTGAAAATAAATGTCCAAGTAGCAGCTCCATAAGGGAGGCTGTGAAATGAGCTGGCAAAGAGAAAATAAGGTCTCAGTTCAATACAGTTTACCCAGGAAAATCATCCTTCTTCAAGCCACTGCCACTGAGTTACTGTTGCACCAGAGATGTTGCTTACTCCAAACTTCTTCCCAGTTATCGCTCTGTTAGTCCCTTACTTTTGAACTCTTCCCTTTGTAACTTTCACTGTAGCCCCTAACATCTTTTCTGTGGAAAAATGATGCTTATTCCCTTTCATTCAAGTTTCTCCAGAATTCATCAGGACTGTCATATTCATGGGAAAAAAAATGGGAGACCATACAAGTCATCCACTCTGATTCCCATGCACTCAGCTGCTTTCCTTCATCTCCCACATAAAGTTCTTACTCTAAACTTTACTCTTAAATCCATCACTTACAAAGTCACAATGGAAAACAGTAATCCAGAGGTAATAGCTCTCATCCTTGTCATCTCAACACTGCCCTTTTTCTGGTTGTTTTTTTCCCAGAACTGTTATGCTAAAAGAACTGCAGCACAATTGGCAGAAATTCAAATACATTTTCAGATGTAGTCAGGTTTTATTATTATTTGTCAGCCACCAGCTAATCTGTAGATACATTCCCTTTATGTCCTGCTAAATGTCAAGCTGGTATTTTTAAAACCCAGACACTGTATTTCACATAAACTGTTACAGCATTATTTTAAAAATCAAACATCCTTTCACCTGGGAGCCACAGCAAGGCTGTTCCCCCAGCAACGAGACCTGCTTCCAACTTGGCCAAGCAGCAAGATCCCTTTCAGTCATCTGCTGCCAAACTGGTGCCTGGCAGGCCACGCTCTTCTTCAAAACTCCACCAGCAGCCCTTTGTTACAAAGCACCTCTGAGAGAACCCTTCATAAATTGATTTCTAGTTATTCACTTTTAAGGTGCACCAGGGTCCCATCTCTCAGAAAGGGAGTGTTTCAGCTAAGCTTCTTCATGAATCCGAATTTACCTTTTTGACTTAGAGCCACGCAAAGTCCTCGCTGCCTTCACATGCCACACTTCTTCCTCCTCAGAGAGGCAGTGGCTCACCACGCTGAGCTCAGCCAAGATAAGAGTTGTTCAGACCAACTCTGCCCTGATGTGAATCACAAATTCTGCTGTATCAAGTGGTGATGGAAAGAGCCAGATGAGGCTTTGCAAATCCTGGGAGGAGGAGGGAGCCAGGGTGTACCCCAAGACCCCAGAGAGCTTCTGAGAGCCCCAGTCCTGCCACCAGCTGTCCCTGCTGCCCTCAGAGCCCCTCACTCATCCCCATGTCCTGTGTCCCCTCATGCCTTCGTGGAGAGCAAAGGACAGACAGGGATCCTGGCAATGCAAGTACCCTGGGCCTGGATGAGAGATCAACCCTGACATGGCCCAGTTATGCCCAGAAAAAGAGGCTTTACACTGGTGTGGCTGATTTCATTCCCTCACAGGGCAGCATCCATGGGGTATCGGCCATGACACTCCAGCAGTATTTAGTATACACCCCTCTCACTGCAGTTCTTTGCAAAACAATTATCACTGCACACAGCATTTGCTGGAGGTAAACTCAGCTAAACAAAGCCATTAAAGTGAAGGGAAGGCAGGATAGCAATAAACTGCACAATACAAACAGCAACGGCTCATGCTTTCACTTTGTTCATTACATTAAGCCTTTCTCAAGGTTCTCTGGACTTGCAAAAACTAACACATCTCCCACTTCTTGGGCTTAAAGTCAAATTATTCTTCCTCCTCTGCCCCTAGCCATATTCAAAAGAAATACAATTCAAAAGAGCAAACTGAGTGCAACAGAGTCAGGTCACTGAGTCAAGAGAATCAAAACTGGAAAAGCTCGTGAATAGACTTCAGGGCAATCTTACCAAGGTATGAATATATGAGTGAAACATCTCTGGCATGTCTTGCTGAACTCACCCCATGTCCCCCAGTACTCCACTCCTCTGGGCTAACACAGTACAGCAGCAGGATACACTGGAAGGAATGTGCCTGTGCCAGATAAGCCTGAAGTCAGAAATATTTACACAACACATTTCTGTCTAAGTCATATTCACCTGCTGTTTCCTGACAGGTATAGATGACAAGGTCCTGAACTCATGAGGAGGAAACTGTCTTAGCAGAAGCAGTGTTTCAATTAAACACATGTCTGGACTCCACAGTATTTCCTTATAAAAATTTCCGTGAGGCAGCACAGACCAAATGCCTTGTTTACCTGAAACCATTCTAGAAAATTAACTGAAATGAGTCTCCAATCCCATAGCCACAAACAAAAATATAAGCTTAGCCTATAGTCCAAAATAACAACAAAATCCATGTGCCCACTTGGCCTGTAGTGGAGAAATCTGACCTCTGCTGAAGCATACAGAGAGAAGTTGTGTCTGCAGATTATTAAGTAAGCAGTAATTTGATCAACCAGTTTCCCTGTGCCTATTCCAGTATGTGCTGCTTGATGGCCAGGCTCACGACAGTCTGGTGTTTCTGCACATTTCACACATGGGTTTTTGGATCCAATTCTTTCACCCCAAGTTTGAACCTCAGGGCTCATGTATTCCAGTCAAAGTTTCCCACTAATTTAATAGCATCTGAGGTGGATCTGAGCAGTGCAGTTCACAGGAATTTGCAGAAGTTTCAGGGGAAAGTCATGCTCTCTGTTGCAACCTACATTTGTTCTGCTGGGACAGTGATGGTGGGAAGAAGGAAAAGCTGGAGCAGCATTCAGTTAAGTGGGATACCCAGCAATTACAAGCCAGTAAGTAAATCAACCTCTAAAAACAAAGCAAGCAGACAGGTCAACTCAAACTCCTCATGGAGTGGATATCCAAAGAAAAAGTCTATATACAGAGAGGTGGTTCAAGCTTACTTTGATACCTGAAAATCAGTGGCAAGGGTTTTCTCTTTCTCATTAAAGCTGGGTGGTTTTTTAATATATAAAAACAATTATCTAGCATTGAAAGAGATTATTGTCAGAAATGCAACAAAACCATTATAATTGCAGATGACATCAAGGGAGGCTGGAAATCCCCAGAAAAAAAAAAGTGGAAGATTTTGGTTAGAAATCAAGAAACAAATGATGAGTGTTCTTCATCATGTAACTCAGTCCACAAACCACTATGGAAACATCAAATTAAATTGAGAACTTGTGGGTTACACAAGTCCAGCTTGCAAGCAAGAGTATGGACAAGAGCAGATCTAAATCTCCAAAAATGCAAGCAGAGTCACAGGTTCTGTCCAGGAAAGCCACTAAAACACAAATACCAAGTCAGCACATAGGCCATGTAGCTGGACAGACAAGACAGACCTGGAATACAGGCAAAACCAAACAGTCCACCACGGAAAGTGATATGAGAGGTAGAGAGGGAAATACTCACCCTAACAGCTATTTTGACAGAGATCAAGGAAACAGAACCAGATACCCCAGGAAGGAAAAGAAAAAGAAAGAACCAGCAAACAGCAACACGTGCACTGATTGAGAACACTGCCAAATAAGAGGAAAATGCCTTCAGAGTGACTTTAGCTAATTAAAACACTTGTCATGTACAAACACTACAGCCTAATCGCAGTGACACTGATAAGCAGCAGTATCAGACTGAAGGAAAAGGACCAGCTGCTCATGATACACAGTAAAACCATTTGGAGATGCATGAGCAGGCAGCCAATAAGAAGCCCAAAACAGCAGGAATGTTATCACAAAACCTTCACAGTACTTGACACGGCACAAGCACTGTCATCTGTCCATGCTCAGCACACGTGAATGACAGCCAGGGATCTGCCTGGAGCACACCCTGGAGCACAGGAGAAAGGAGGATGCCAGGGCTGTGCTGCCAACCCAGCCCAGCTCCAGCTTTGCTCTGAAACAAGACAGGAAGAGGGAGGAAATGAACACTTTAACAATGGATATTGAAAGAATCATCCTCCAAAACTTTCAGGAACTCTGAAGAGAAACTCAAATGCATTGGGGAACACAAAGCAAATCCCCACTTAAAACAGATCAATTGTGTTTCCAGAGTAGGTTCAACTCCACTTGAATGCAATATAAATTATCTAACAACCTTGAAAATTAAACAAAACAGTGAAAAGATAGCCATGAGATTAACAGTGCAGAAAAATGTAGAAGGGGGACTCACCATCAGTAAAGATTCATTTGCAAGGGTAGTTCAGCTCAGGGTTTGACTTGAGAGCAAAAAAAGATTGTGCTTTCAGCATTAACAGCATGCTTTAAGTCATAGTAGTGACAAAAAGTCATTAAGAGAAAGACAAGCAAAGTAGACAACTTCAACCATACAGGCACTGAGGACCATAAACAACACAGCAGAGGGGAGTGTGTCTGTGCTCCACATGTCAATCATCTGTGAGAAACAATGGAAAAAGTCAGCAAAGAATCTCCAGGGCTTAAGGTTGTAAGAAGATGAACCAAAGCAAGTTGGGGTACCTTGAGAGACAGCCTACATCACTGCCCACAGCAAATTAGTTTATTTAATTAAGTGCATTAACACTGGTAAATCAAGGATTTGAACACTTATTACCAGAAAGGGAACAGATGTGATTTCTTGGAACATCATAGAAAAACTCAACATCAACAAGTGAAGTAAAGTTTGCTTACCCTCTTCCTGCAGAAAAATGAAGTCAGAATGGGGCTCAGAGGACCACCCAGGAGCTCATAAGTAGGCCTGGCTGGGGAAAAATTAAAAGAAAAAATAGAAATCACCCCTCATGTCATTCCTGATCAGGAAGCCAGCAGTGGCTGGCTGCCCTCAGGACAGTGCCACAGCCTCCAACTGCATCCCTTTACTGCCCTTTGCTGAATGTAACTAGTTAAAGCATCTACAGAACTTAGTTTTTAAATTCACACCCAAGGTAGCTAAGTAAAGCAACTTTTATTGTGCTTCAGAGCTTATAATAATTAAAGTTAACAGTAAATCCACAGAGTTCAGTAGAATTGACTGGCTATAAATCTCAGAGCATAAAACTGGTTTGCAGAGGTAGCATGTAAGTGATTCCCAGTCTTTCTGCGAGGTGCCAGCCATTGAGAGAGCTGATTAGTCAGTCTTTGATTAATTGCCTGCTATATAAGAGCCAGGGTCAATCTACTCAATTAGGTGAAGGTCTGCTGGAGATCAGAGATGTAAATCAAAACCTGCAGCAAAAGCTTCAGCACAAGATGAGAACATACCAGCAGCTTTTATTCTCTGCTAGGATCCCTTTCCCACAAGCAGTCTATTTTCCATCCACGGCTGTTCTGTGGATCATACAATCATGGAATGGTTTGGGTTGGAAGTGACTTTAAAGATCATCTTGTTCCAGCCTCCTGCCATGAGCAGGGACACCTTCCACTAGACCAGATTGCTCAGAACCCCATCCAAACTGGCCTTGAACATTTCCAGGGATGAGGCATCCACAGCTTCTCTGGACAAGCTGTGCCAGTGCTTTACCACCTTCACAGTCAATAATTTCTTCTTAAAATCTAATCTAAACCTCCTTCTTCCAGTTTGAAGCCATTCCACCCTTGTTCTACCACTACATGCATGGCTGTATCCACCACGGTCCCACCTTTGAACAGGCAAGCCTCATAGTGCTGTGGGGTAGGAGGGACTCACGTAAGGGGGTCACAGCAAAATAAGGCTCAGGGGCAGACAAGACCCAGTGGGATGCTGTAACTCCCAGAAAATGAGAAGCTGGAGAACATCAGAGCAGGCAAGACCAGTGGGGAAATGGTGCAACGTGTTAAAAAACAAAGATTAAGATTAGTTTAAAACCTACCAGATTGTGGCACTGTGCACAGGGTTACAGGAAACTGGGTATGCAGACAGAAAAGAGGAATTATTTGAAACTACAGTTATACCACACAGACTGGGAAATTATCTTGACAGGGTGCTGAAAACACTGTATTTTTAGACATTATAAATACCTAGTTAAAAACCTGTAATAGAAAAGCAGCTCATCTCCAGTGACACACAAGAACGGCTATTCTTCTATACCCTAGAGAAGAAAAAAGCTCACAGAAATCTAAGCAATAAATCTGGATTTGATAAAGGAGAACGATGTAAAAATCAGTGTAGCAATACAAAGAAATAGCTGGAAGGGCAACAATACTTTGAGGAGAACATGTACGGGTACTATAGGAAAGCAACAGGATACTTATATCAATTAATTCAAAACACTTTAAAAGGACCAAAAAAATCAAGTTGTTGTTTTGGAGTTGAACAGCAGATTAAGGCAATTACTGGCAGTAAAGCTAAAAAGCAAATAAAAGAACATCCTTCAGAATGGGAATATCATGTTCAGAGGAGGAAATGAAAAACAGATCATGAACTTCTGGCAAGTCCAATGCAGAATCATAGGAGGGCAGACTAAAAAAGAACTGTGGTAAGCAACTTCTTAATGGCATAAAAATTTAATCACAACTCCTTTTCAAGTGTTGCAGAAATAGGAATCCTTCCTGAGAGCTGGTGGGGTCATTGACGATGAAGGTGTACAAGGAACACTCATGATGATAAGCCTAGAGTAGGAAAGCCAAAGTTTGCACCAGTGTTACCTGCAGAGAAGCTCAAGGACGTAATTCAGGACTATTTTCACTCAGAAAAGGGGTCTCGGTGACTGTCCAAATATAGCTCAGTGTTCAGGAACAAGGCAAATAAAGAAAGATTATGAAAACTAGTGAGTAAGACCACAAAACCAGTGTTGCCTTTGCAAATCCATACTGCACTTTCTTTCTTCACTACGGTGTAGAAGTCTTAGAAGATTTTAATAGCACCACCCTGAGACAGGCAATTTGGATAATAAAGGGCCTACAAGAGCTTCTACTCAAGGAAAAAACTTCATTTTTTCAGATAGAGGAAGAGGCAATTATGGGATCACAGTAGGGATGGAGGGGTCACAAAACAACAAGTGGCATGGAGGTGGCAAATAAGGAATGAATTGTAACTACAACTTCCTAGACAACAACTAGAGGGCACACAACAAAATGAGCTCATATCGGGTACAAATCACAATGCACAGAAATAATGTTTCATGAGACACAGGACTACGGAGCTCACTGCTGCAGGATGTTTCAGGGCCTGGAAGCATAAGTATTTCAAAACCCAAACATAAATGGAGTATGGGTTCATCACGGTCTATCAAACATAACCTCTGGATTAGAAAGTCCCCAAACTGCTGACTGTAAGAAACTGGGAACACATATCCAAACTCTATTCTAAAATACTCTCCCCAGGTACATGCTACCAGCCAACATCAGGGACCTTTGCTTTGACACAGCACAACGACTCTTCTGGCACTGCACCACAGATTGCTTTCTTCATGTATGCTTTAACATTAATTTTTAAATTTAAAAATAGTCTGGACCCATAAGATTTCAAGCTGTTAACAAAGTATGAAAAATAACTGCTGGTTTGCAGCTTTCACTCAGTAAATCAAACAAATAACCTGCGCCAGTGATTTTACCTGTCAAATAAACATTTCTGATCATTTGCTTTAGGCTCAGGGGCAACAGCCCCAGCAGGAATGGTATCTGAAAGCTAATTCCCATTGCTAATCACCCAGCAACTAACAGCAAACCACACCAGGCCAACTGGTGTGCTATGTACACACCAGTCAATACCAGTCCCCTGGTCCTGCAACTCAGTTGTACAAAACTATGGATATTGCATAGTCCCAGCTCACCCCTAAACCAGGGTGGGGCATTAATTTTGAGCCTTATCTTTATTCATGTTTGTTTTACTGAGGTGCTCTTAACTTATGCCAAGCAGCACAGGGAAAGGTCACCACTCCGGTAAGGAATTCTCTGCCAGGGCAGAGTCCAGTTCTGGGCTCCTCAGCACAAGAGAGACATGGAGCTCCTGGAGCAGGTCCAGTGATGGGCTGTGAAGATGATTAAGGGATTGGAGCATCTCTTTTATGAGGAAAGGCTGATAGAGTTGGGCCTATTCAGTCTTCAGAAGATACATCTGAGAGGGGACCTCATCAATATGTACAAATGTCTGTAGGGTGACTGTCAAAAGGATGGACCAGGCTCTTCTTGGTGATGCCAAGCAATAGGACAAGAGGCAACAGCCAGAAACTGATACACAGGAAGTTCTACCTCAGTATGAGGAAGAACTTGTTTACTGTGCAGTGACCGTGCACTGGAACAGATTGTCAGAAGTGATTGTGGAGTCTCCCTCCCTGGAGACATTCCAGAACTATCTGGACACAATCCTGTGCCATGGGCTCTGGAATGACCCTGCTTGAGCAGGGAACTTGGACCAGATGATCACTGTGGTCCCTTCCAGCCTTCCTCATTCTGTGATTCCATTTAGCAGGATACCAGAATCCTCTCCTCCAGCTTGGAATCACCTCCAGCAGAAGGATAAAAACTTAAAAGTGGTAGTTCTCTTAGCCAAGTAATGTTGTTACAGCAATGTCAAGACAATTATCCTTGTTCTAGCCTTCACCCTGTCAATGCAAACAGTAGGATGCCCAAGAGACACAG
Source organism: Sakesphorus luctuosus (assembly GCA_013396695.1). NCBI lineage: Eukaryota > Metazoa > Chordata > Aves > Passeriformes > Thamnophilidae > Sakesphorus > Sakesphorus luctuosus. Next base: position 191,962 of record VWZD01011166.1, on the reverse strand, counting down.
AGAGTTTCATGGATGGATTCTGCTGCCTGCAGGAGAAATCTGGGAACCAGCACACAGAGCACCAGCCCAGCTCTGCCCTACTGGCTGTTACTTTGCCTGATGGGCAAAGAAACCAGAGAAGCCTTAGTCCATCTTCAATGATCCTTGTGGGTCTCTTCCAAATCATTATATTCTATGATTCTATCTGAGGCAGAAACCAGCCCAAGAATAACCATTACTTTTGGGGGGAAGGCAGATTGAAAAACATCTGATCACCTTTTGAATTAAAACTACTTAGCTCAACTTGGAGAGAAAGTTTGCACATCAGCCTAGATTTTCTTGACCTTTCTGGCAGTTTTTACACAGCCAAGTAGGTAAAAAAGACA